>JAYJMB010060269.1:0-72280 GCA_036873735.1 Pouteria campechiana | reverse complement strand
CTCCACCAAAGATCAAAAGAATAAGCCATCTAGATTGAAGCAAATACTACCTTTCCACAAAGACATTGGCCACGACACAGATGAATGTTGCATCCTAAAAGAAGAAATCAAAAAGCTCATCAAAAGAGGAAAGTTACTACAATATGTGGCCAATGATCCCAGAAAAGCAGAGGATAAGCATCAAAAGGGTAGGGGGCGAGAAGAGAGAGAGAAGGACCTTACAACAAAAGATAATCAACTCACGGTAGGAACCATCAATGTGATATCCGGTGGCTCAGTAGACCATCCCCTTACTCTAGTAAACACAATGGAAAGTAACCCCAAAAGAAAGAGAGAAGAAGAAGAAGACTTTTTGATTATCTTCTCACAAGAAGATAATCCGAATGGAGAGGACCCCCAGAACAACGCGGTGGTTATATCGGCCATCATCCAAAACTACCAAGTAAAAAGAATTATAGTTGACAGCGGGTCCTCGGCAAACATCCTCTTCCACCATTGCTATGAAAAAATGAAGATCTCAAAGAAAGAGCTACAACCTTATGTAGGGCGGTTAACCGGCTTCACAGGAGAAGGTGTCTTTCCAAAAGGAATCATTAGCCTCCCATTTACGATGGGAGATGACCCAGAAAAGGTAACAACCCACTTGGATTTCCTAGTAGTCGACATCCCATCACCGTACAACTCCATTTTGGGATGCCCAGGCCAAAAAGATGAAAGCTGTCATATCCACTTACCACCTTGTGGTTAAATTTCCAGTCGAAAAAGGGGTTGGCATAGCTAGAGATAACAGAAAGATCGCCCAAGGATGTTACAAAATCTCAATGAAGGAAGGAATGTCGAAAAGCATGCAACAGTGCAGAATATGAAGCTTTGATAGTAGGACTCAGGTTGGCGCACAGGCTCAACATTCACAATTTGACTATCCACAGCGACTCTCAGCTTATTGTGAAGCAACTTGCCGGAGAATATGAAGCTAAGGAATCGTTGATGAAACAATACCTCTCTACAGCCAAAATTGTAATGGAACGGATTCGCAACACCAAAGTCCTCAAGCGCCGAGGGAGAAAAACGAGCATGCCGATGTGTTGTCAAAACTAATCACAACAACTTGTTTCTTCCCCCAGAGAATCATATTGATCGAACATCTCACAGAACCGAACATATCGGAGGCCGAAGAAATGACAATAGAGGACTCAGAGGCATCCTGGATGGACCCCATCCATGCTTACCTAAGAAAAGGAGAAAAGCCAACGGATCCACTCGAGGCCAAAAAGCTGATGTGCTTTGCTTCCAAATTTGTGTATCTGGATAACAATTTGTACAGAAGAGGGCACTCACACCCATACCTTCGGTGTGTTTCCAATAAACAAGGCCAAGAAATCCTGAAGATGATACATGAGGGAGAATGCTCAAACCATATAGGCGCAAAGACCCTGGCCTTCAAGACAGTAAGATAGGGGTACTACTGGCCAACCATGACAGAAGATTCAAAGGAATATATGAGAAAATGCAAAAATTTCCAAAAGCACACAAGCATTCCCCATCTTCCAGCAACAAAACTGTGCACCATTAGCACCCCCTGGCCCTTCTATCAGTGGGGAATGGACATCCTGGGCCCATTCCCGCCAGCAATAGGAAGAAAGAAGTATATATTCGTTGCCGTTGATTACTTTACGAAGTGGACAGAAGCCAAAGCCACCAAGTCCATCTCCATAAAACAAGCAACAGACTTCCTAATGGGAAATACCATGTGTAGATTCGGGGTCCCCGGAATACTTATCACCGATAATGGACCCAATTCGGAAGCAAACCATTCAAATGCTTCTGCAAAACACATGGAATCCAGCAGAAATTTTCCTCAATAGCACACCCTCAGACAAATGGGCTAGCAGAAGCCACAAATAAGAGCATTGTTACAGGCCTAAGGAAAAAAATTGAAGGCTCCGGAATCAGTGGTACCAAGAGCAACCAAGAATAATGTGGGCCCTGAGGACGACACTTAAAAGCTCCACGGGTGAAACTCCGTTAATGCTGACATACGGATTTGAGGCCATGATACCCATAGAGCTCTAAATACCCTCCGCCAAAACAGGCAACTTCAACCTACAAACTAACAAAGAGGCACTGGAGGCTAATCTAGACCTATTGGAAGAAACAAGGATCAATGCTCAAGCCAGGATTGCAAGGCAACAGACACAAGTTAAACAATACCATGACCAGAGGGTCAGACAAAGAAGTTTCAAGGAAGGAGACCTAGTCCTTCGAGAAGACTTGGTAAGCAACCCCATCGATACGAAGGGAAAACTTGCACCCTCCTGGGAAGGACCATACAGAGTTAAGGAAGCAATAGAAAATGGGGCCTACCGACTGCAAAGGCTCAATGGAAAAGACATCTCATGAACCTGGAATGTCGAACATCTGAGAAGGTACTATCAGTAGAGAATTACCAATAATACTTATCTTTAGGGTTTTTCTTTCCTTTCTGTACGAAGAGGACTCCTCCTTTTATACAAAACAATAAATCATATAAGCTAGTTTTTCAAATAAAGTTTGCCGACCATTGGCTCCGTAGAAACGAAACCAAAGGGAATGAGGTTCCGTAGAAAAGGAACCGCCAAAACCCTAGAAGGGGTTATAGGGCCATCGGTCTCGCAAAAACAGGACCGAAACGAAAGAAGTTCCACAAAAATGGAATTGCCAAACCCCAGAACGGGTTATAAGGCCATCGGCTCCGCAGAAATGGGACAAGAGAAAGAAGTTCTGCAGAAACAGAACCATCAAACCCCAGAACGGGTTATAGAGCCATCGGCTCCGCAGACACGGAACCGAAGCGAAAGTGGTTCTTCAAAAACAGAATCGCCAAACCCCAGATGGGGCTATAGGGCCATCGGCTCCGCAGACACGGAACTGTAATGAAAGAGGTTCCGCAGAAACAGAACCGCCAAACCACAGATAGGGTTAGAGGGCCACCAGCTCCACAGACACGGAACCGAAGCGAAAGAGGTTCCACAAAAATGGAACCGCTAAACCCCAGAACGGGTTATAAGGCCATCGGCTCCGCAGACACGGAACTGCCAAACCCTAGAATGGTTTAGAGGGCCATTGGTCCCGCAGAAATGAGACCGAAGTGAAAGAAGTTCCGCAGAAACGAAATCACCAAACCCCAGAATGGGTTATAGGGCCATCGGCTCCGCAGACATGGAACCAAAGTGAAAGGAGTTCCGTAGAAATGGAACCGCCAAACCCTAAATGGGGTTATAGGGCCATCGGCCAAAGCGAAAGAGGTTCCACAGAAACGGAACCACTAAACCCCAGAATGGGTTATAGGGCCATCGGCTCGGCAACATGGAACCGCCAAACCCCAGAACGGGTTAGAGGGCCATCGGTCCCACAGAAACGGGACCGAAGTGAAAGTAGTTCTGCAGAAATGGAACCTCCAAACCCCAAAACGGGTTATATGGCCATTAGCTCTGCAGACATGGAGCCGAAGTGAAAGGGGTTCCGCATAAACGGAACCGCCAAACCCTAGAATGGGTTATAGGGCCATTGGTCTCGCAGACACGGAACTAAAGCGAAAGGGGTTCCACAGAAATGGAACAGCCAAACCCTAGATGGGGCTATAGGGCCATCGGTCTGGTAGAAACGGGACCAAAGCGAAAGAAGTTCTATAGAAACGGAACCACCAAACCGCAGATAGGGTTTGTCGACCATAGACTCCGCAGAAACGGAACCGAAATGGGAAGAAGTTCCACAGAAATAGAACCGAAAAGGAAAAGCTTCTGCAGAATGGAACCTCTCAACCTTAGAAATAATCACACTTGAGAAAGATTTTGTACATAAAATCATTGAGAGAATAGCCAAAATTGTATTTCACTTGGCAAAATGGCCAAAAAAGATTACATATCCTCCCCATCTGGAGAAATATCATCTAAGTCAAGGCCAGAGAATTTCCTAGCTACCTTCTTTTTACAGGACTCAAACAACTGCTTCAATAATTCACTACATGTTGAAGGAGCAATTCCAGATACTCAGGTTACTCAACTAACTGTTCCGGCCACTGTCGACGAACCTGAGAAAGAGTGGTAACATACCCTTCCTTCAATGATGCAATCTCTTGATGCAAAGCTACCTCTCTACCTCTAAAGCAGCTACCCATTCGTGAAGCTCCTTCTCCCATTCGGCAGACTCGGCTTGAACGCGAGCGAGACGCTTCTCCTTGGACTTAGATATGGAAAATGCGCGGTCACGATCAATCCGCAGTTGAGACACAACAGCCTCCGTTTGCCATAACCTTGACTCTGTAGCCGTACATTCCACTCTTAGAAGATCCTCATTGGCCCGAAGAGCAGAGGCAGTCTCCTCCAAGTCTCGGAAGTGATTTTTTTCCTCTTCCAGATCCTCCTTCAAAGCTATAGCTTCCGCGATCATCCGATCACAATCATTCTTTATAAACCAGTGCTCTCGGCACCAGTAATCCACTTCCTCTTTCACCTCCTCCAAGTGCTAAGTCCAGATCTGCAATTTGTCACGAGTAAGACCGAGCTGTTGCATGGTAAGCCGCATCCGTTCAATGAAGCTTTGCCACTCCAGAGAGTGGCGAATCACTCCCAAGGAGGACTCCTCGAGAAGATCCTCTCATGGCATGTCCAGATACAGAGACCGGTCCGCAGAGCAGGCTAACTTGGTGAAGAAGGTGGCAGCCAACCGAGGATTCTCTAGCAAAGAAGTAATCGACCCCACCATTCTAAGAGCCACACTAACAGGCGTTGAAGGCCGAGAAGATGCCCAACTTGCCGGAGCTGCCATCTCTTGAGAAGAAGCATCACCTAGATCGGAAACAAAGCCACCAGTGTTAGAAGTCTCGCCATGAAGACGCTGAGCGAACGCAGCCAAGGTCGGATCGGTATACGGGCACTTCATTACACGGGCCAAACAATCGGATGAAAACAAGCCTACATGAACAAAAAAGAAGTCGAATAAAGGTCTACCAAAAAAAATCCTTACCAGCAAAAGAGGAAGAAGGCCTTGATCCTGCAATCGCACCCGAAGACATCGTTGCCGACGCAGAGGAAGCAGGCACAGATGTAGCCGCCTCAATTGAGGAAAACGGTTCCGAAACGACAGGAGCTGCATCTACCGCAACAGATGTGCTTGGAATAGTCAGAGCCATCGCAACAGAAGTCAAAGGCACGGGATCAAGGGGAGCCGTCGAAACTGATAAGAGAGCCAGAGACATGGATTCAGAATTACCAGAAGCAGGAAAAGCATTGAAAGCACTCGTTGATATAGTACTGGACACAAAAGGGTATTATGGCCATAGATGGAGCAGAAAAGGATTATGAAACGAGAGGGACGGTCTCACCTGGAGGGAATGGTTCTTCAGAGGATGGACGAGAGGGACTATTCTCGGAGGACACGAGAAAAGGACCCGCACTAAGAGAACTACCAACATTAAGCGGTCTTAGCAGGTCAGAGGGTCCCGCAATCTCCTCCTCCGACTGCCTTCCCAAAGGCTCCAAAGGATCGGATAGATCCGCTTGTGCCTCCCCAGGAGCTCGAGGAGAATTATGGCAAAACACAAAAGGAGCAGATGAAAGGGACGTATCCCCTCTTCGCCTCTGAGCTACGGCCTTAACCCTCTTCCTTCGGGACTGTTCCGCTTCAGCGAGGCCAGGAGCCTCAGAAACCATGGGAACCAGTGCCCCCCGGGACCGACCACTACTAGACCAGGGAAGGAGGTCATACTCTTGCTCAATGGTAGACCTAAGGTTAGGAAACAAAGAGGGCAGAGAAGTCAAGGAAGGAATAGGTTTAGGAGAGACAACCTCCTGACTTGGGAAGCCGCACGGATAATCCGCATGGCGACAATGCTCTGCCGAAACTAAAACATCTACAGAAAAGGTATCAATAGTCATCAACCGATACTTAATAAGATGCAAGCTAAACCACTCCAAAGGAGAAAAAACACCAGAGGGACAGACCGGGCTGGTCGTCCAAAAGGAAGGAGAAGAAAGATCTACACTATACTTAACCCAGGCCCAATGACTTTTCCACTCGTCATCAGGATCAGTGACGCGAGTAAAGAGCTTGCGCCAAGGAGTACGAGGTAGAAGATAGTAATAGTAAGGGGAATGACGAGCTTTACTCAAATTAAAGATAGAAGAAAATATTTTGAAAGAAAAAATAGATATCTCTTCAAGCTGATGAACCCAACGATAAAAAGATATAATGTAATGCCAACTGTTCGGGACCAATTGACCCGGAGAAATGTTGTAGCTGCGAAGAAGGGAAGAAACAAAATGGCAATGATCTAAGCAAAAACCTGTCTTGAGCGAGCCCAAGGAGACAGACACATAACCCTCCCACGGATGCCACGGAAGGGCAGAAGAGTCTGAAAATTCTCAACTCATAGTGGAGGGAAGAGGGTAAAGCCTAAAGGCCGCCATAACAGCCTCAGAAACTCGGGGAAAAGATGTTTTGGCAGCCATTAAAGAAACAGAAGAGAGTATAAGGCAAAGAAGACAAAGGAGAAGGGGAAAAAATGATTACCGCAACAAAGAAAATAACCAGCCTTGTCTTCATAAATAGCATCTTAAATAAAAGCCTCCCACAAAACTGCCTAGGGTTTCGTGGGAAACCAGAAAATAGACAGGCAAACCGAAAGAGGAACAGGCTGGTTTCTTGCAAAAATCGAAAAACAGCCATCATTAAATCAAATCGCATTTATGGCTCCCCCATGTGGGAAAGGAAGAGCAACCGGCATAAGGGCAGTTACCTTTAAAATTAAAAAATGCCTGCCAAAGGCACGGATCCAAACGCTTTCGGAATCCAGTACCCCAGTTCCAGAATAGATTCAAAAGAATCCTTATTAAGTGTCCCTAGTAGTGAGATCGATTTTGAGAAGCAGATCCGTGTATTAGAAACGGACTCGCCAAGACCCTATTAATCCAACCATTAGACAGTACGCAGAAAGATGCATATTTTTGCGAAAAACTAGCGCATGGAACTTAAGAAAGAGGGTACTCCACGCCCTCTCAAAAGTAGGGGACTAGTATTAGGGAACTCTTAACACATATTAGCTATCGAGCTGACAACTCGCTCTTATTCCTCTCTCCCTTCAAAAGTCCCGTATACTAACTTGAGCGTCGGAGTTTTCACACCAGGAACACCCCCGACGTCCTCTGATCAGTGTTCTAGTCTTGCAGAAATCAAGGAGGGAAGATCTCGAAAGCTGCATCAGCATTCCGTTTGGGAACTGCCCAAACAATAACATATATACATATATTACGATTTACATTCATGGGATAACTACGATATCTTAATTAAAATATTCATACACAAGAATAACAATAGCAATTATAACCAGGGAATATCTTCTATCCCCTCACAAACTATACATTAGTATATAATATCACAACGCTGTATTATATAACAATCAAAGACATGCACACATTATAGAGATTTTTACTAATCCCAATTCTCATACATATTCACATTGCATGCAATAAGAAATGAGATATTTACAATCCTATCTAAGTCACATACATAACTATCAATTCATACATTCATATAAGCACATTATCAAATCACTCAAGAGATAATCACTATCTTCACCTAATAATACAAATAAATATGCACAGCCTACTTACCTTAGAATGATCCGCTTTATAATCCACATCTCTTCAAACTTGACTTATCGCCCCTATGCTAGAAAATCCTACACATATATCAGAAGAATCTTATATCTTATTTACATACACATATACATAAATAATTTTTATTAATATAATAAAGCATAATAAACAAATTTTTTAACCTAATGCTCTCATTGCATTTTACGTAATTTTATTTTTGCACTATCATTATCCACCTACTCCACAACCATCCATACACTCTTCCTCGAGAGGCACATAAATCAGAATACTACCCTTTCACTCTTCAGTACGTGAGGTCCATCCTAGCACTCCCGATTAGAAGCCTACCAGCCTACATAGCCATACTGCTGTATTTAGTGGCACCCCGCCCTCATTGCCTCATGAGAGTACCAGCTCTCTATAAACACGCCTACATAAGCTACTAAGGCCAATCAAAGCAATTAGGCCATCCAGGCCAATAGCAGCCCTCGGCCACACCGACTGCCCAAACAACTGCCCACTGTCCAACCAGGCCACTCCTTGCCACATGGCCGACACAGGTTGGCCCCATAGCTATCCTAAAATATATAAATGATCCATACTAGGCTCTGAGCCAATCAAGCGCCAAAACTAAATTTTACCGGTAATGTGAGGTGCGTAGAATAAATGTATATAATTTATAAAATAAAATTCTTATTTACTAGTTTATAAACATCCAATTGACCTAAACATATTTCTATAGATTCACAATAATATTAGAAATGTTTTATCCAATTTTTAGATCAAAATAATGTAAATTGATCAATTTAAAATTAAGTTATGAAACTATAAAGAGAAACTTTTAAACAAAATTATTAATGTCGTTTGCCCCTCAAAATTTTTACATCAATTCCATATAATATAATAGAATTTCAATAAAAATTTTAGCTTAAATTAATTCAAAATGAGAAGATTAAAAATAAATTAAATTTTCAAAACAGGTGGACGCTAGCAGCATCTCATTTTCAGAGTATTTAATGTTCATATTTTTTTAATGGGTCAAACGGTGGAATTTGTTCATGAAATTTGATATGATAGTATTCAGTTATATTTATTTTAACATAATATTTTTACTTTTGCAAAATAACATCATTACATTGGTTTTTAATCAACCTCAAGAGAGGTACTTGGTAAGGTGTTTTATTAGTGCACTGTTTATCCAAATTCCATTGTTTTCAATGCAATTTAATTCATGATAATACAATACATTAATTATGGTTGCATGGGGCAGATAATGCATGTTCAAAATTATATCACTCATATATAAAAATTTCAGATTACAGTTGTCCAAATTGTAATTATTTAATCAAATTGAACTTAAAATGACTTAAAACAACTATCTAACTGTCATCCTTAATTTCATTTGTTTGAAATTACTTCAATGCCTCATTAATACATAGATTAACCAGGGCTTAACCTTGAGTAATTAGGACTTAATTACACATCATCCTCTTAATGAAATTTCCACAAACAATTAGTGGATAGCTTAGTTATATCTAACTGTTATCATCATGTAATTGCTGAATTTAAATTCCATTTACATTAAATCATATCTCAAGTTAATTAAAATAATAATTAATTATTAATTACACCAATTATAGTTCATATCATCCATCAAAATTTTTGCAAAACCCTAGCCTAGTCTCATCCACATCATTCATCAAGATTTCACCCATACTTCAATTAAACAATCACCTATGCATAATGAAGGAGTTGTATTAATAAATTACTTACCTTTAATCTGTTGTTTTCTTGATGGGTCCCACCACCTTTAATCTATTTTTTTCTTGATGCGTCCCACCTGCAGTAGCTCCTTCTTCAATTTTTGCAACCATAATATACTTTAATTAAGGAGTTTTAAAATGTAGTGGGTTGCAAACCTCATTTGTAAGCATTCCCTACAATTTCTCCCAACAAAAATGGGTTGAAATCTTCACTTAGAAGGCTTGGGATGCTTAGGGAAGGGAAACCCATTTGAAGAGATGCTTGGACGTTGGAAGGAGATGGGTGTAGCTGATGTTTATATTAATTTTTTATTAGTAGTCCATGCTCCTACTTAATTTTATACACATGCATCAAATCTTTAATTTTTAAAATCTTATCTAGTCCTCATATTTGGCACATATAAATTATTAATTTAATAAATCACATGTCCGAATTAATTATCCATCCATCAAATATAATCTTTGCATAATTTTATTATTTAATTCTCAATTAAATTTGATTTTAACTAAAATTTGCCAAAAATTACCGGCAACTTGATTTTTCAGTTATCCACATGCAATTTTTGATCTTTCTTCACCTATGAATCATTGATTATTATATGTCCTCATCATCCTCATATTAATATGTATTTTTAATCCATTTTTGCCATTTTTTCTATAATAAAATTCAATATTTTTTCAAATTTACACCTTCGGCATTCCACCGCCTTAAATTTATTTTCTTTTTCACTTAAATAATTTATTTAATACCCTTTAATGTACCCCAAACCTCATCCTCATGTTTATATTAATAATCCATCTAATTTCATAACTTTTATATAATAATTTTCTCAAAATTTTAATTATACAACCTATCAGCCTGACAAAAATTATCGAAACTTTATAATAGCAAAAATTTACATTTTTAAAATTTTTCAGGGCCTTATAGAGGCGACCTTTTAAATATCAAGTCATCGCAATGTGCTCAGTGATCCCAAAGACAACATACATTCATTTTGAGAGAGTGTATTTTATTTTTAGGTCTCTAATATGCATTATATTTTTTCTTTTAATGAAGGATTTTCTGTCATTGTAGAGATGTAATTAGGACCACTTGTGGTCTAGAATATGAATATGCAATTTTCTGATGTACATAGCAAGTTTAATCTATTGAGGACAATCAATAAAAAATAGAAATTGTTTGATTCATTGTGACAAATATCTTTATGTTGTTCTATTTTTGTTTTTCTCTTTTGGTACTTGTTGCACCATCCGTAACTGAGGTAGAAATAAGGGTTTAGAACTAAATTTTGATGTATGTGTAATGCAATTAGGTCCCGTGTATTTATAAATTTTGGGGCAAACAAGCTTTATGCCCAAAAACAAAACTAAATACATCAAGGGACCTGTGTATTTATATTTTTCAAAAAATATTATATCATTCCTTAGTTCAATTCACATGTTTCATTAAATGCTGCTTATTTTTTATGCAAACGTATTTTCTTAAGATAACTTATAGATCTAAAAAAATAAGTAGAATCAAATGGGCTCATGTATTTATTTATGGGTTAAATAAATCTGGGTCGATCATTACATTTGCTTTTAAGTATATTTCTCTTATTAAGGTGGACTGAAACAAATGGAAACTTGTCAGATTATTTTATATAAAAAAACGTTGTTCCTAATGGCAAGTCATATGGGTTCATTTGGATGGAATGCATTAGGAAGGAGAGGAGAAGGATAGTATGTTTAAAGTGGAGTAGGATGAAATGAACAATTACTCTTTTGGAAGCTTTTTTTACTTTATTCTTCTTTACACAAATATTATAACATTACTTTATTCACTTTATAATCAACGCCATCGGTATACTTTCTATATTATAACCTTATTTCACTAACACACACACACACACACATAATATTCTTTTATTTTTTATTTTTTACTTGTAATCAAATACACGTTGAGTGCATTTTGAGGTTACAAAGCATGTAAATTCTACTTAAATTAAACAATTTAATCATTGTTATTGATTTGATGATGATGATAGTTTTTAACTAATTATAATATTTACCTCAATCTAAACCACAAGAAAAGCTCACGATATTCTTATAATATTTACTCTAGGAAGCAATAGCAGTGTAATGCTTCAGTGAGTCAAAATATAACAAGATAAAGTGATAAACATTTTAATATAATATTCATGTTTCGTTTAAACAGCTAAGCCATCGCAATTATTTTTTATAGTTTGAATTGCATACCGAGAGCATACCAAAAATCCAGCTCTGAGTTTGATAAGTTGGAAACTTCTCCAACAGTCCATTTCACAAAATTTCATATTAAGTTACATTTTAAATGCCTGCAATTACCAGTCAAATATGGACTTTCGTTTGGAGTCCTAACAACCATTTATGATGGAGGTAATTTTATAAAAAAGTTTATAAGTGTGGGTATTTTTCAAAATCATTGATTATGGAAAAAAATGATAAAATCATAAAAAAGTTGAGGAAACAATTAGAAAAAACTCCTTTTTTATCATAACTTATATTTCTAATTTCATCTCCCAATTCTTCGTACAAAAATCTATCTATTGTGTTTTCATTCACTTGATTTTTAATATTTATCTTTTGTTATATAATACCATTTTTCGAATTCTCTCTCTCTCTCTCTCTCTACCCTTTTTATCATCTGCCAACGCATCCTAAAAGTGATCAGATTGGAACATGAGAGCTTGGTCGGGAATATTGTTTTCCACGTTGATCCAAACAAAGATGATATTTCGAGTATAATTTTAAGATAAAAAATCAACCACAAATCCCATGATGAAGTGGCCACGATGTTAAAAAAATATAATAATTATATTGTTGTTACAAAAATTATGAAATAGATAACTTTTTAGTGTAAATTTATTTTATTTATTAATTTGGTGAAAACTAAATATGTAATAATTAAGATCGTGTATAATATGCTATAATTTATTTATAACTGGGAATTAATTTTTATATTTTTTAACAAGGCATGACTAATTTTATTTTTTTGAAAATTACCTTATATCTAGTGTGGCCTTGCTATTTTGAATATATCTTAGTAAAAGAAATAAATTATATTTAAAATATTATGTACAATAAGCATTGACTAACATCTAATGTACAATAAATTATTTCTTACTGAAAATAGTTTCAAATAGTGTTCTAACTTCTGAGTTTATTTTATTGCTATCAAAATAGTAGGAACAAAAGATTTCTATTAAAATTAAATTATTTAATCTTAAAATTTGATTTAATATTTTAATATTTAACTCAATCTAAAATATGATTATAACTTGTACTTAGAGCTAAATATAAATACTCAAGATCTAAACTATTTATTAAACATATTTTTTGTATTAATGTTATCCCAAAACATTTCAAATCGATTGGTTGTCTATGCCACCCAATTTTATTCACATGTTTATGGTTATTATTTCCATAATAATATTATTTATTTTTAATTAGACACATATATTATGTTTAAAATAAATTTATATGAAAAGGTATGATAATATAATATTCAGCTCAGTAATATTATTCGAAACTAGAATTTTATAATTTTTATTCCAAAAGCCCATGCGAAATAATGAATTTCTTGATTTTTAATCCAATAAAATTAAACTTTGAATAAAAGAAAATGAATGGTGAAGATATATCTAGGGCCCATCTTTCTATGTGAGCGCTCTTCTGATCATCTTTACTTTCCTATTGCTACCCTTTTTTATTTTAGACTTCTAGGTTTAAATGCGTGCGCTTTATAGTGGATTGAGATTGCAAAGGAGAAATTTTCAAAATAGTGCCTATTAGGGAACTCTAACACATATTAGTTATCAAGCTGACAACTCACCACGTCAGACTACTACCTTTTCGGGATCTTTCTGAATCCCGCAAAATTTGAAGTTATGATACGCATCTCCAGAGATCCCTTTTTTAGTTCGACCTGCATACAGATCCGTAAGACTCCTAGCGTCACACCCTGCTCATCTATAAATACAAACCAGGTATGCATCCCTGGGACAGATCACTCGTACGTATTCTATCCTCCCTCTAAAAGTCCCGTTTACTAACTTGAGCGTTAGAGTGTTCACGCAGGGAACACCCCTGGCGTCCTCTGATTAGTGTTCTGGTCTTGCAGGAATCAAGGAGGGAAGATCTTAAAAGCTACGTCAACACTCCATTTGAGAAAAACCCAAACATTGGTGCCATCTGTGGGAAGCATTTCAAAAAGTTCAAAAAGATGTTAAATGACATTATAAACACAAACAACACTTCCTCTCTCCCTGCCATCATCAACAACACGCAGTCCACGTCAAACTGGAACAACACAGCGCCACAGCCTGAAGACCTGTTGACTCAACCCAAACAGTACCCATGTTTTGTTAACAATCCCAGATCTGTGCTCATATTTTCCCTTTTCCCAAATTAGTGCCCAAGCTTCCTGTCTTGCTTCCAAATAGGTGCCCAACCTCGCGGGACCTCCCTGAACGACTGTTTTCTAATTAAGGATGACCATTTTTCCACTCGACATTAGAATCGTCGTCTTCCTTCTTCCTCCTGCGTAGCTCCCATTCCCACAATCTGGGATTGTCACCTCCCCAGCAGTAGGTTCCGACTCCCTTCCCGCACCTCCCAGGCAACAACATTTGACTCCCTTCCTACACTTCTCTGGCAACAAGTTCTGACTCCCTTCCTGCACCTCTAGAAGCTATATCATATATTTGTTTTCTTGCACAAAGTGCGAAGGGGAGTTTCCAGATTTGTGGTTAATGAGAATCCAAATTACTGGATTTTTTTTATTTTGTCAATGGCTATTGATAGTGATTTGGTCTTTTTTGGTTGGAGAGGAATGCTTAAATTTTTAATAATTTGAGTTTCAGCACTATGTTCCTTTGAGCTGCAGCTGCTATTGGAACTTGGAAACAAATTAGTTTTGTTCTATTTAATCTTTATTTTATTGTTTTTCACCTTTTAGATCAGTTTTAGGCCTGTTATTTTATATTTTTTCATTACCCTCAAGATGATGGCAAAGAGAATATGATATTAAGATTTGCATGTGTTTTTATTTGCTATCACCCCAACTACATGATTGCAAGGTATCCTAGCCTTTACTTCTAATATTGATCATGTTTCATGTACTTCTCAGACCATTCTTTAATGCCATACTTGTTTTCTTAGCTATTAGATTGACAATGATAATCTAAAATAAGAAGAAGTATGTATTCAAATTCATGCTCATACTCACGAATTCCTTGCAAATGCGGCAGAGGGCTATGTTATAATTTGATGTCACAGACAAGTAAAAATCAACAATGATGGTTTTATCGATATCTTATAATGGTAATGTTTCTGCACATAGTTAGTACATTTTTATCTTTTTGATAATTTATCATGACATTTATATTTTAACTAATTCTATTTTTGATTTAATCAGTGGAAACATCTTGTAACTACTTTTTGTGGTGTGATGTGTATCATCAACGCCTTGCAACTGCACATAAATTAGAGGTGAGTGGCTCAGCTCTTGACAAATATAGTATACATGAGGAAGCAAGTTGGATGACAATAGGGTCGAGTGGATCGTCATGTAAAGCATGTGATGAAGTGCTACTTTTGAATAAAGAACTAGAACTTGCAAAAAGAGAGATCAAGCTTATGAAGAAAGAAGCTGTCATTTCTAAAATTTTGGATAGAAATGAAAAACTAAAATTCTCTAAATAGGCACTAGTTTTTTTCTTTTCTTTGTATAAGTTTGATTGGAATCAATGTTGTGTAACCAAGGATTTGATCATATCCAAATATATGTCTATAAACGATGTTGTTGCATCTCTAAATCCCTTATTTTCTTTTGACATTGATAGTATATTGAGCGGAGATGGGAGGTATTTAAAGAAGATGACTACTTGAAATAGTAATGAATCACTAAAACGTGATTACAAACATGACGCTCATGCCATTAGAGTGAGAAAGGGAAAAAAATGCTTCACAATCCCTCAAAGTCCACCATAATGAATGAAGCTGTTACATCTTGTGCTGCTTCTATGCTGTTTCTGTGATGTTTCAACTTGGGTACCTGGCCACAATATATGACAAAAAACACCAATTCAAGCTATACCATCTCAAATTTGTTGAAGCTAAAGACTCTTTTTGAGTTTCCATGCAAAGAAATGATGCAATTGTTAGGGCATTTCAACAAATTTACAAATCTCAAGGGCCACCTGAAGAAGGCAAGACATTAATTCAAGATTTCTCAATGGCTATTGGATATGTACTTTAAAAACAAAAAAACTTCAACCTTTATTGAGGATATTGAAGTCTAGCATTAATTTCATAAAAGAAATGTATGATAAGAAGCAAAATAAGTTGCTTTTGTGCCAAGTGCTAATGATAAAGGAACCTAAAAGGCAAAACTCCATGTCCGTTGATGAATCCAAACTTTGGTTGAGTAATGGCATGAAATTAGTTCAATAGAAATTCTATTTTGGAGATCCCAGAAATGCAGAAGTTCAACAGAACTTCTGATTTCACAATACAGAAGCACCTCAAGTTCAACAGAACTTCTATTTTGAAGATCCCAACAACATAGAAGTTCATGTAAAACTTTTGATTTCACAACACAGAAGTTCAATAGAACTTCTATTTTTGCAATCCTAGCAATATAGAAGTTTAACAAAACTTCTAATTTTGCAAAACAAATACATAATTTCAAATCAGAAGCCAACAATTCTGTGTTTAGTTACGCAAAAGTTTTGTTGGACTTCCATTCTTCTCAAAAGTTCAATAGAACTTCTGCTTTTACAACACAGAAACACAAAATTTCAAATCAAAAGCAAACTAGAACTTTTGCGTTTAGTGACACATAAGTTCTGTTGGACTTTTGTTCTGCTAGAAGTTCAACAGAACTTCTTCTTTCACAATCCCAGCAACACAAAAGTTCAACAGAACTTCTGATTTTGCAACACAGAAGGACAAAAGTTCAACAAAACTTCTATTTTTACAATTCCAACAACTCAAAAGTTCAATAGAACTTTTGCTTTCACAATCACATTGAGGTGATTATAGTCTAGTCAAAGTTAAATCATTTATAGATGATCTTCTACTTATATAACCTAATATAAGATTCAATTCTATAATCCGACCCATCATCCATCAAGTGGGTAAGGTTCAGGAGCACCTTTTCATGACTCTACTAATATCTAAATGAGCCACAAAATGCCGTGACACTAGCTTGAGAGGCAAGATCCACATTTCTAGAAAATATTGAAAATATTGCAAAAATATAATTTTTAATGAAGAATCTATAAAATGCAAGTATGGTCACCCAAGCTAGAGAGCTTGGACATCTTTTGGCAAGGTTTGAAGCTGGAAATAAAGGAAGAAGAGGTGGCTATACAAATTTGGAGTGGGATCTTCATGCAAGAGTAGGAGAAGGCAGAACATTACTTGGCAAAGAGTTTTGATTTATCTCTTCTTGTTCTTTCCCATACATTTTTGTGCCTAGATATTTTAAATCATTATCTCTGTTATTGTTTTCAAAATCTATACCATTACAAGGGTCAGTAATTTGGATCTTTTCCATTTACATTTTTGCATTCACTTATCACAATTCAACCCTTCAAACAAAACTAAAAGTTAGAGTAATTTGGTATTCGGTGAACTTACTCTTCGTGGGAACAATATCTCACTCACTCTCTACTACTTGTTCACAACATGTGCACTTGCGTTAAAGAAAATCCGCAACAAGTACACTTTGAATGGAATAGATTTACATCTGCTATCTTATGGGTTATAAAATTGACTACAAAAGTTTTAATGAATTCATGTATGCTCTTACAAGTTGGTTAGAAAAGTTTTATTGTTAAGCTCCATCTAAATAATCAAAGATGGAAAAGCCAGCAACACAAAAGTTCTCATTTCACAATCCCAGAAGCACAGAAGTTCAACAGAACTTATAATTTTGCAAAGCCAGCAACACAGAAGTTCAACAGAACTTCTAATTTCAGAATCCCAACAACACGGAAGTTCAACAGAACTTTTGATTTCGCAATCCCAGCAACACGGAAGTTCAACAGAACTTTTGATTTCACAATCCCAGCAACACAGAAGTTCAACAGAAATTTTGATTTCACAATCCCAGCAACACAGAAGTTCAACAAAACCTCTGACCAACATGCGCAGAAGTAAACTTGGGTTTTGGGTTGCTCAGGCTTGAAGGACAAAAGTTTTGCAGAACTTCTGTGTGAGTGCAGAGCTTCTGACCAATATGCGCAAAAGTAAAATTGGGTTCTGGGTTGCTCAGGCTTGAAGGATAGAAGTTTTGTAGAACTTTTGTGTAAGTACAGAGCTTCTAACCAACATGCATAGAGTAAAATTTGGTTCTGAGCTACTTATTGCAATCATGGTACTTTCTTTTTTTGTTATCATTTATTCTTTTTAGTCAAGACCTATCCTTTGTATATTTCATTAAAGCTAAATTGAGTCCATTGTTGTATGATTCACTATCAGAACACAATAGCTCCCAAGTTATAAGTAAACTTGAATGAAGATATTAATTAATTACATTGAAATTGAAAATAAAGTTACAAAAATGGTAGTTTAAGTATCCCAAAATCGAAGGTAAAAATTTCTAATCAAGTAGGTTAACCTAAGTAACAATACGAAGCAAATTGCTTTGCTAAATGCTGAAGACTTCTTCATGCAACTAGTGCTGTCAACAAACATGGGAAACTCCTCTCCTACAAGCTATCCCTTAAAGAATCAAGCATGTGAAGGATACCTAAATAGACAGATAATTCCAACAAAAAGAAAAAAATAATTAAGTGGAGAAAAATTGAACACATAGTATAGAATAAAATGCAAGGTCAAAGCTTACGAATGCATCACTTACGAAGTCCTTGATGATCCATGAAATCTACTGTATAATCTGCTATCAATAAAACTAAAAACAATAATCTGTTATCAACAAAACTGAAAACATAGTAAACAGTAAAAGGCAAGTTTAAAGCTTATAAAACTTTAAGAAGAGTAAATGGGATGAAAGCAACATAACAAACATTCCTTAAAGATCCAAGTTGAAAATAATAAACCGGAACTTACAGAAAACATAATTTTTAATAAAAGACACATAGTTATATAGATGAACTTAACAAAATCAACCAATCATACTAGTTGCTACTCCTTTCAACATTGGCCCCTTTATTACCTCTACCTCTTATAACTGCATTTTTCTACCTGATTCCGGCATGGGATGAAGCACTGGATATACTCTCTTGCGGCAGCATTTTGCAACTTTTCCTATTATGACCAAGAGTACCGTAATTACTGCATCAAACTATTTGAGACTGCAATGCATGGGGTCTTTCATTAGCAGCACGTCTTCTATTAATTTTACGATGACCCACACCCCATTTTACTGCTGGTGGGAGGATTTGCCCACTACTAGGAATTGGATCCCAAAACCTGAAATCCAACATTATATGAATAATGCCTTGATAAGTTGCACAATATGTTATACAGTGAAAGTATAAAGCACATAAATTTTTAGGACCAACCCTTTGCTCAATTTACATTGCATAGACATACTTATATGGTATTCCATCAATCTGCCATTGCTTATATAAACATATCCTCCTAACTAAATATAGGGTATGCCTCCCATCATCACATTCAACTTCATATTCAAACTCATTGGCATGCCTCACAATAGACCACCTGGCTACCCTGTTATTCTCCTAAACTCTTTTTCTAACTCTTGGAACTACTAGTTCATCCCATGCGTAAGAACTCAAGTTCCATCGCCTCTTAAACATCGATATCATCTTGATACGAATCCCATCGTAGAGCTCATATACTGGCCGATGGCATAGATCCCGCAACATACTATTCTAGGACTTAGCTATATTGTTCTCAATTGAATTACAAGGCAAGTCATCTTTGAAGAAAGCCCATGACAAGTGTATAGAAGATTCCTTCATCACATACTGCTATGCTTCTATAGATAACTGTTGCAATTGCTCCATGCATGCCACCCACTCATATTTTATATACGCTCGAGTTGTGCACCAGAAGCAATCTCTTACTACTATACTTTTACCGAAATCATAAGTTTTTAAATTTGCATAAAAATGATGCATGCAGAAATGATTTCCACTAGTCGGAAATATCCTTAAGATAGCTGCTGCTAAACCCTTTTGTCAGTCTGATAGAAAACAGAAGTCCCCATCTCCAATTGCTTGAGCGAGATAACCTAAAAACTATTCCCAATTGTCTGTATACTCTTGTTCTACCATTGCAACTCCTAAGGGTAGGATACCATTGTTATCATCACAAGCCACTGCCGAAAATAGAATTCCTTTGTAGCCACTCTTCAAGTGACAACTATCCAAAAAAATCAAGGGACGGAAGACATCCACGTAGAAATCCTTCCACACATCCCCTAATAGGCATAAACAATATTCAAAATGTTATGTATGGATATAGTTCATACTCCACAATCCTACCTAGATTTTCCCTCCTTATTGTTGCACAAAAAAGGAACTTTCTTAAAAGAATCTTCTATACATCCATACAACTCATTAATGGCAATATATTTTCCTCTGCATACTTTTTTGTAATTTAAACATATGCTTGTCTCACACATTATCTCATTCATTAATAGCTTTGGGATATAGTTTTCATTAGCATGCAACCTATCTTTTACTTTATTTATAACCCATTGTTGAGTAGTTGTCTTCTCCCCTAGACCACAATTGCCCATGCAGTTGTGGGTGACATTAAGTATCTTTAAACAAAAACCGATATTATCTTACTTAACCCTTGCATAATATCTCCATGAACAATATGGTGAAGCACATTTTTTTACAATCTTTCCTTTGTATTCTTGGAAAATATAATGTTAAACCGTTCTTTAATTGCATACTCACGAATGTCCTTCTTACAACTTCCACGCCCACTACCAAATTTGGGTCCACAACCATTGTATGATCATCCACATGTACACTTTTTCCCTCTTCGTCTAAATCATCAGATGAGATAATAGGCTCGAATTGGATGAGATCGTCCTCTAATTCAAATGTTTCAATGGTTGCATTCCTTAACAATTTTGTGTGATGTTCAGCATCTGGTATATCATCTTCTGCCTAATTTTCTTATTCATTATGTGGTTCTTCATTACTGTGCACTTCTTCATCACATTGGTCATCAATTGGCTCTTTTACTACATATTCCTGCCCATGCACTTGCTCGTTCTGGACATTGGACAATTCTCGTCTTCCACTTAAAATGTATGCCTTCTTGCTTGTACCAATTTGCCTGTTCATTACCACAGTCACATACACATTTATATCATATGTTTTTTTTCTTTCTTTCCCCTTCTTAGAAGGCCTAACATTTGAAATTTTTTTAACATATTCAGTAAATTACATTAATCATCCAAGTCTTCATACTGTTCATATGATATTCCATGTGGAATCATATAGTGTAATTTCATCTTATCTTTTGGGATGTTGAATTTTCTCTTAATCCCATTAACTAGCTCTTGGAATATGATTAACTCTTCCTCCACTATTATGATTTGTCTTTGGTCAGCATTGTAGGTTATACTCCCATAAGAACTGTCCTTTGAAATGCCCCTCCATAGCGAATGCACAATCTTATACATTATGTCATTGGAGTAAAAACCTACAAAAAAAGATATTTCAACTTAGAAATCTTTTACTTCTGCATTCATAATATCTAAAATGATAGAGGAAATTTAGCTCCCATAAAACTCCAACAGGCTCACCCCAACGAGGAGAAGAGTTCTTTGATTCAACTATGATTATTTTAGAGATGGAGAGAGAGGGATCCAAGTAATCGAAGATATCAAATGATGTATCAAACGCTAATCTCAACTTTCTTCTACATGAAAAAAACAAAGATGGAGGGAGGGAGGGAGGGGCTTACCTTTGCTCAACGGTGGAAATGTCGTCATCACCGAGAGGTGCCACGGGGAAGGTGTGGGAAAATGCCTGGTAAATGGTTGTTATTGGGGAGGTGTGGGAAGAGAGTAGATTTAGGGTGGGATAAAAATGCAGTTAGGTATACCCCATTTGGGGGTATTTTTATCATGCGAATTTCGAATTCGGTCGTTCAACGCCCTTCAGTGGTGTCGGACACAAATTTGGAAATGAGATATAAAGCTTGGGCATTGATTTGGAAAACCCAAAAGGTTAAACACCAAAATGGGATTGACAGCAAAATATGAACACGAATTTGGAAAAATCTCAGTTGCAAAAGTAAAGCACAACCTTCCATTCAAGTCTTGCACTAGACAATTATAAGATACCAACCTCCAATGTCTTGTCAATCCCTCTTTTCTCCTTCTCTCTCTTGCTCTTCCTTCTCAAGCGACATAAAGTACTATCAAAGTAAAAAGGTATGCCTTTTTTTGTATTTTTAACAATTACACATAGACGTACTATCAAAGTAAAAAGGTAAGCCTTTTTTTCATATTTTTAACAATTACACTAGTCAAAACATTGTCGTAGGTTGCAAAAATTAGCACTTTACATGGTAAAAATTGCAATTTTGCTCGATATTCCCCTTTCTCCTCTTTTTTCAGTTCACGAACTCCGTCAATGCTCCAGGTTTTTACTGCATTATACTGTGTAACTATATGCATATAGTTATGCGAAAGTATATTTATAAGCAATCCGAGATAGAGGTTAAATCCCGCCAGACTCTTCATCAAACTCACACCAAGTCTGGCCAAGATAAATTAGTTTGGCTTGTTTGCTAGATTTAAGTCTAGAGATTAGATTGTGAGCTTCAAAATTAGGTTTGAAGTTGAGCTAGCTGCATGTATTTATTTACAGATGGGGCTCTAAACTAGAGCCTGTGAATTATTTACTTCCTATTTGGCTGTTTCCGTCAAACTACCCACTTAGATGTTGTGCATAGAAGTTTATGTTTTACCCTAATAAATGCCCTTACCACTTAATTTTTCTCTTTTAGCCTTCTGCTATAAAACAAGCCTTGCTAAAATTTTGGACTAGTCTGCTAGATTGGTGTTGATTTTGACCTAAGCTTCTAAGTAGATAAATAATTTGTATCGTTATGATATTCAAATAATTTTGGTCCTGATAAAATAATTTTTCACCATATCACTCTGATTGTATTACTACACGACCAGTTAATCATATCAACAACCTAATTGTGTAATTAAGAGCACCCTCATAATTTACTTGCTAATTTTTTGATTTATCTTCTAACATTATGTGGGATGTCTTTTATGTCACTTCCTTGGTCACTTAGCCTGATACATAATGCATTGGTGAATTTTTTAAGAAATATTTTATATAGGCTTATAAAAATATTGAAAAGAATAGAAAATTTGTTATAATTGCATATTGTTGTATATTATTTGAGTTTGTTTTGTATGATGCATCAACAGTGAAAAAGAGGAAAAAATATAAAAGAGGGTGTAAATGGAGAAAAAACTAGCATAATAAATGTGAAGAAAAGAACAAAATGACATAATAAAATAATATGATGACTGCAACAAAGTAAATTAATGAAACAAAGTAATAAAATTTTTAAATTTATAAGAATAAATATAATGGACAAAGACAATGATTGAAAAATATACATAATAATAAAATCCAAAAAATGTAAAGAGGGTGTTTCCTTTTTAGATTTAAGATAAAATAGAAAGAATGTGAAGGACAAAATGAAACAAGCGTGTTAGCATCTTTTACATGTATCTACAACACCCTTTTTGGAAGTAATAAGGGAAAATAGATAGGAAATGATCTCATTTGTTTAAAAGGTGATGTTAGTCATTGAGTGAATAAAAACAAAATTGATACACTTTTTGGTAAAAAAGATAGGTGATAATGAAGGAAGGTGGGGTTATTAAAGTGAGTATATGTAACTCTAAAGGGGAGGATAACTTTCCCTCTTTTTAAACACCCCTAATGTATGTAAGTTATTTCTCAAAAATAATTTTTGTCTAGAAATTTAGGATATGCTTAATGATGCGAAAAAAATGTTGAAATCTATTTTTACCTTTTCTGTTTATTTTAATTACTTGATATTTAACTACTCCAATGAATTATTTTTTCCTTATTATTATCTATACTTTCAGCTATGACCTTCTTTTTTTAATTAAAAAAGGTATCTATTTTATTTTGTATACTTTTCCAACCATTGTTCCTTTTTTGTCATGCCATTTTTTTTGTCACTCTTTCCTTTGTTCTTTTTATTCTTGGTAACTAAAAAACTAAATGGAAATTCCTTTTCCTCTTTTTCCTATCATCTTTTAGTTAATGTAAAATTTGCTTATAAAGACATTTATGGTAAGTATTAACAGTGATTACTTTCAACTTGCAAGACCTGCACAAAGTAAAACCATTTTTCTTTTTACAAAATAAAATACATTTTCCCACCCTCTTCTTCCACTTTTACAGCAAGTCATTGACATGTGCTCTGTAGACTGAATATAAAGAAAAGCTGCCTAATGCCAAATAAAAAGTGGGGGAAAATAAAGAAGAGCGCCCAATGCAAACCCCAAACATAGCTCATAAGAAGTAAACAGCCTGCACAAAATTGCCCAAAATACAACCATGCTTTACAAAAGTAATTCAAATCCATCCCCATTCTGAATACAAACACATGCTACACATTGCAATGTGAAGAAATGTTAAACCCATAAAAGAATGCCCATTACAATCCAAACATTTTAACTCAGGAAACAAACAACCTACCAAAGTGCTCAATACAATCCATTGGACTTGGACTTGCCCAGATTCATTCACAAATACAATGCCAAATTCACTCATGACAAGAATACAATTATAAAAATGCATGTTTACAAAATTGCTCAATACACATTTGAAAATTCATTCATAAACGCCATCTAGATCACATTCAGAGAACAACCCATATCCATTCAAGAACACAATAACAAACAAATCTCAAAATTGCTCAATAAACATTCAGAACCTCTTTTGCAAATACTATCCCAAAAACATCCATCAAATAAATTGCCAAAATACATCCACGAGTATGATTCCAAACAATTTCACAAAACTAACAAAGATTCATTCAGAAATTCATGCTGAAATGCAATCTTGAGCAGAGATCCACAAAATGCCCAATAGACATTCATAAATAAGATTCAAACACATCTCCCAACTTCAAAAATTAGTGAATTGCCTAATATATTGAACAAATTCCACAAATTCACAACCTTATTCGTGAATGTAATTCTTGCAGAATTTGAACTGTCAATTAACTTTATCATTTTTTATCCACAATCACTTGGTAACGGATGACCTGCTAAAAATATATATCTGGCAATGTTTCATACATCTAATTAAACCAAAAAATGTGAGAATTAAAGATAGGGTTTTTTGCATATTCATACCTTAAGCATAGCAAATTTACACTTTTTGACCCATAAATTTTATTTTTGCATATAATGGCTTCAGATTTGATATAATTTGCAAAAAGCTACCTTTCATCAGGAAATAACCTAATGCTCTTTAAGTCGAAGGACAAAAATGCCCTTACATATGGTTGCAAATTCAGAGCATTTTATTTTTCTTTCTTAGATCCAAGCCAACTACTATCTCTAATATCATTTTTTTGATCTAAAAGAAATACTTTCAAAGGTATGTATGCTTGATTAAAGAATACATTTTGATAGATTTATATTCATTTTTAGAAAAAGGATTTAAATTATGTCTTATATGATTTTTTATTATTTAATATTTACATTTTTATAAAAATGGTAATAGAGATGATAGTTGGCTTGGATCTAAGAGAACAAAAATAAAATGGTCAATAAATCATAAATATTTTGCAACTATATGCAAGCGCATTTCTGTTATTCAACTTGATTCTTAAACTACATTACGTTATCCTCTGACGAAAGGTACCTCTGACGAAAGGTACCCCCCCTCACCCCCCACCCCCCGCGGAAAGAAAAAAAGAAACCCTTTTACACTTCGAATCATAATTCTTAAAAAATTATGAAAACCTTTCACGACTTAAGCTAGAACATCATACAAATAGAAGAAAAGGAGAAATACAAAAAACTGAACTGTGATCCAACTGAAGTAGTTTGGTACCTATTCTCAATCAGACTGGTTGAACCAGCTGGTCTGGTGTGTGGCTTTGATAACATTGCCCTATAAATGCATGAAGTATGCACATAACCAGTTCGACATAAACTGCAAATGCAACCTGATTGAGTTACCCAAATTTATTCACAAACACAATGCCAATCGCTCACAAAATAGCTCAAATTCATTCAAGAATGTGATCATGAACGCATTTACAAATTTGCCCAAAATACAATTGAAAAATCTTTCATCATACAAAAAACAAATTGCCCAATAAACATTTGAAAATTAATTTATAGATTCCATCCAGAAAACTTCATTTGTATATACAATCTCAAACACGTCCATGTATTGCTGAAATTCATTTGTGAATATGTTTCCAAACATGATCACAAATTGCCAAACACACCTTTAGAAACTCATTGACAAATACAAACCTTTGCAGAGATCCAAAAATTTGCCCTAGAGATATTCACAAACACAAACTAAAACATGTCTCACAATACATGCCAAATTCACAAATTGCCCAAAACTCTCCGAGGATTCACAAATTTTCAGATTATCGAAAATTCACTACCCTTGTTATGAATTTATTGCTTGCGACATTCAAATTGTCAATTGCTTGTATTAATTTGCATAAGCTGTGGGGATTGGATTGTATACAATGTATGCAGCCCAATGAGCCAAAAGCAATTTCAGTAGTTCTTAATGGACAAAATCACCATAGTATTTGGAAACCTTTTACTTCAAATTTGATATTTTGTGCACAATTTCTTTCAATCTAAGTAACTAAAGAGGTTATTGGAAGCTTGACATTAGACTAACGCATTTAAGGATTTAAAAAAAAATTATTTAAAGAATAATTTTTAGGAAATGAATGGATCAATATGTTTATTTCCTATGTTTTTCTTATCAACTTTTGAATTTGATTAACTTTGTAACATTTGGTGACAATATCTCTTTTTTCCATAAACCATAGTATGTTCAAGTTATTTCGTTTATTGATGTATTTTTGATGATATTCTATATTCTTATATTTCATATTTGATATGAATGTGTGACTGCTCTCAAACTTCATCTTTGGGTTTTCTATTTTCCAATGACTTCAGAATTTCTGCCTTTTTTCATGCATTGTACAGGATAATTGCATGCAACATTAAGTGGCATCGATTGATTTAATGTATATTTTCTTGAGTTTAGAACCCATGGTTCCTCCATCAAACAATGCGGTGTTGGGAAAATTAGAAATGGAAAAGATTTACTAATAACATCCAAAGATCATTCCTATAAATAGATAGTATGCTGGTGGAAAAACATAGATTTATGTACAGGGAATGGGCATGGTGATGAGTGGGTTAGATTCGCTGTATCAAGTGGTTTCACAATCAGTTATCAAGAGCGGATTGTGCATTTGAGTGGTTCAATGGGTACCACCAGTTTTTGAATGGTGGTGATACATAATTATGTATAAGTACCCAGCACCCCTATTCTGGCAATTTATTGTTAACAATACTAATAAACTATTTTTGTTTTTAACTAATAACACAATCTTTTTGGCAATTCAAGAAAAATCTCCAAACATGTATAATATCAGTATATCACTTGCAATTTAAATGAATATAAGTGAAATAACTTCAAATTTCCTGACTTCTTTTTTCCCAAATGAAGAAACCTATGAGCAACCTCATCTTTGGATGAGAAATGTGCATAACTTTCTTCATCAATATCAGGCTATCAATTGTTTCCTATCTAAATGGAGTTACCTAGAATGTGCATAAACAACAATTTTTAATATTATTCTATTGAATCTTACTAGGATAAAGACAAAAATAGTTAAAATGAATATTTTTCCTTGTGGATTAGGTTCTATTTTATTTCTTGATCCTAATCTTCAACACTTTATCTTCAATTTTTTCGTTAGCTACTAAATCATAAATATTTTTAATCATCATCATCAAAGAGATTAATCATTGTCATCAAAGAGCTGTTTTTGTCGTAGCTACATGAATTCTATTATGCCATTCCTGTTGATTTTGAATCATGTCCTTGGTAAGCTCAAGCATGTTGATATCTTTCCTAATTATGTCTAGGCACGTGTTTTTCAATCGTCTTCTAGCTCTCTTATAGCCTTCTATTTGGATAAATTCATTCCTCTCAACTATTGTAATTTTTTTATCTCTGTTTAAAATACCAAACCACCTAAGTTGGCTTTCCATCATTTTAGTATTTATTGGTCCTAAATTTTTAGGTTACTTTGAATTACTTCCTTTCTATTTTTATCTTTTCTTGTTTTACTGCTCATCTATCTATGTGAGGTGTATGAGAAACTGTTTCATGTGAGTTCCACCAAGATGATTTTATGAAATCCATCTAATTCATTATTCTTAATAAAACATGTTTAATTAGAAACATAATAATTATTTTCATCAAAGAATAAAGTAGCCTACTAAATTTTCAACCGTTTTATAGTGAATATAAATCCATTGAAGTTCTTAATTTTTGTATGATTCACATAGATTTCTGATCGAAATGATTTTAAGCATTATTATTAAAAGAATAATAACAAACACTTGGCTTTTGTTATTAAAAATTAAGTAGGCTTCTAAATTGCTATTAGTTTTGTGGTGAATATAAACCATTAAAATTCTTACTTCCTAGATGGTCCTTATAGATTTCTGATTAAAATGATTTTAAGCATCATTATCAAATGAATAATCACATACACTTGGCTTTTATTATAAAAGAATTGGATATGCTACTAAATTTCAATCAGTTTGTAGTGAATATAAACTATTGAAATTCTTACTTTCTGCACAGTCCCTATATATTTCTGATTAAAATGATTTTAGGCATTATTATTGAATGAATAATTACAATACTTGGCTTTTATGGAACTAGTTTGTGGTATCCCCACTTTTTTGTTTCAGTCGGTGATCACATTACCAAATTAACATTGAAAAAAGAGAAGATTGGCAAGGTCAAACCATTTATAACAACCCAAGGTCACTAAAAGTTAATCGCTGATGCACATGATTATACCTCTTTACATCACAACCAAAGCCTGTATATGACTAGTTCACTCACTCTAAGTACATACCGAAAAATCCACATTTACATTATTGCAAAAATTGATTAAAATTTAAACATTATACATTCAATAAAATTTGAGAATCCTCGGCTTGTTTTCTTTGGTAGCTTTGTAGTTCTAGCTAGCATTTGACTTTTTTACTTCACTGAGACTGATTTTATTAAAACAAATCATGAGCTATAGCTTAATAAGCAAGCATGTTATATTTTGAATCCATTTTCAAGTCCTTTTGAAGAATATCAATCATTATTGAAAAAAACAACTCATGTAAATCAATTATTTAATATCATGTGTCATGCTCATGCTCATGCTCATTTTCATATGCATACATACATTATGCTTGGTTCTAAGATTTACCCTGTAGCACCCTGGCCACAACCCCTTTTTGCTAAGACAAGATAGCCCATTCGTCTACACCCATCAATAGCCTGTGCCAAGCTGAGTCAAGCCTTGCGCCTGAACCTGTCAATGACTTGAATCTGTGCTTTTTCATAAACTCATCCATTTTCATGTCATGTGATGCCTTATGCATTATCATGGTTTACAAGATTTGTAAATCATTTGACACATTATGTAAAATCAACTTAAAGAATAAATCATCATATCGAAATTAACAATGAAAATATAATAGTTTGAAATTAACATGAGAACATATAAGTGCTTGCTTAACATGTAAGAATTGAAATATGATGCACTTAAATCTAAATATGGATACTCTACAATCTAGATGGGTTAATCCAGGGTCTATATTTCATCCCTCCACTCTAATATTCATTAACTAGTCCATTGAAATATTAAAATTTATCTTACTATGCTAAAACAAACCTTTGATCCATTAGTGGAGAGGTTTTAGTTTTCGACATCCCAAAATCATGTTCTGATTTGGGTTACAACTTTTTCAGAGATCCACCACAACTATTTTTCTATATGTAAATCATTGATTCCTTGGAAAATAGCATAATAAAGGTTTTGTAAAAATTTCAGATAAAAATTCCCATTAGATTGCTTGATTTGGGCCATTTATCAAAGCAATTTCATCATTCTATTGTTTTCCCTATTTTGGGAATAGGGTAACTTACTGTGGGCTCTTAAATATACATTTATATGTTGATTTATGACTTATAAACCATAAATTAGGAAGAATAATAAATTTTCTATATATGTCCCAAATTTCAGGCCTATTTGATTGTCCAATTGTTAGATCTAATTCCATCCTTTCCAAACTCATAAAGTTGTCAGTTTTTAGATAGCTTCTCATCAAGATTGTAAATAGCACATTTATCATGATCAGATTGCTTTGAAACTTACAGAACATATAGAAAGCTACTTTGTTTTTTTTGTTTTCACTAAGTTTTATAGTTTGATTATGGGTCAATTACAAATAGAGAATTTTTCTTTGAAGCCTAATTTTTGAAAGAGAAAAGATGGTTTTACCTTTTTCTTTTCTTCTTGCTCTTTCTTCCTTCTTTGCCCATTTTTTTTGCTTTTTTTTCTCTGCTCATCCCAACAAAGTGCTTCCTCTTCCCATGTTTCTTACCTTTTCTAGTTTTTTTTTCCAACTCAGCAATTAATGGGAGCTTATGCCCCTTACTACGTGGGCTGGCCACCTCATCCTTGTAGTGTCTATCAAGTGCTACATGGCCTAACCACTTTACCAGACAGCTGGATATCACACGGTTCTAAGTGATCAGCATTGTGTGTGTGTGTGTGGGGGGGGGGGGGGGGGGGTCACAAAAAATTCTTGAACTTATCATCATTTCTTGTTCTCATCTTGAATCTTGAACGCAGTTTCATTTCTTCCACCTAGTTTTAATTTTCCCTTTAATTTAATTGGCACTTGATCATAAAGAAGTCCTGAAGTGCTACACCATTTCTTCTACCTAGCTTGAATTCAATGCATAATATCATAGTCAATTTTTCCACCTTCCCAAATTATTAATCTTGAATACTTAAAATAGTTGTTTTATGATACTACTTGATTTATAATCTCAACTAGTTCCTCATTTATATTTCTACTACTAATAAAGTTACATTTCATATATTCAAAATTTGTTTGACTAACTCAAAAATACTTTGATTTCAAAGCATCTTGCGATTTGTTTAGTTACAAATTTCACGTTCTTCTCTTTTATCTATTCAAATTATATCATTTACAAATAACTTATGCCAAAGGATCTCTTTTTTGTAAATGACTACCTAGTTTATCAAAGTCAGGCCTTGATGTAGACCTATGACAGTTGGAAATTCAATCAAAAATACACATGGTTTTCACATTTATTATAGCCCATTATATATATCCTCAACAATGTAAATTTATCTATTAGTAATTTTTTTCTTTTCCAACATCTGCTATATGAATTTTCTAGGAACCCTATCGTATGCTTTTTGTTTTCATTGTGGATATTCTTCTTCTTCTCTTTATATTTCTCTATTAATTGCCTAAGGAAATAGCTTCAATGGTTATTTCCGTGGTATAAAACCAAATTGATTTTTTGAAACTTTGTCTAATGCCTTAAACTTTGCTAAATTATTCTTTTCCAAAGCTTCATTGGACGACTTATAAGTTTTATTTCAGATAATTTGTATAATTTTAAATATCTCCATTTTTATTTTACAGATTGATGCTATGGTAGTTTTTCTCTATTCATTTGACATTGTTATCGATGTTGTAATTTTATTAAATAAGTTGTTAACCAATTTAAGCCTATATATCCCTTGCATTGCCACACCTCAATTGACATATTAGTTGGACCTAAAGTTTTTCCTATTCTTATATTTCTTAAGCCTTCCTTCACTTTGGATGCTCTAATTCTATGGAACTAAGTGACATCTTTATTTTTCCTTTGCATTTAAATTTTCATCAAATCTTATACTTTCCAATGAATGGATCACTATTTAATAAACAATAGAAATAATTTTTCTATCTTTCCTTTGTTTCATCATCTTTTATCGATGCTCTTTGTTTTTCAGTTTTAATGCATCTAGCATGAGTTACATTTTACCCTTTCTTTGTCTTAATTTAGCCAACTAAACATATATTATTTTCACCTTATCTAGTTTCTAATTCATGATAAAAATGATCATAAGCTTTCTCTTTAACTTCGTATATGACTTTCTTAGTATACCTTTTATGGTTTTCATGTCATTGTAAATTTATTTCATTTTAATCAGTTTGTCATTTTTAAAATTTTACTCGTTTGTTATTAGTGGCCCTTTACACATCCTTGTTTTACTAAAAAGTTTCAATATGTCAGTACCTACTATTTTTATACTTCTAAAATGTTTTTTCCTATTTTTCAATTGCATTTTCTATCTCATTACACATTCATTCTACTAAAACATTTCACATTATCCCATTTTTTGTTTTCCTACCATCTTTTTATTAAAATGTTTCATGTTGCTAGTCGTCGAATTCTACTAGTTAATTTTAGGAGTTACATAAATTTCAAATTCTCACTTTACATGGACAATTAAAGACATCATTCTTCAGTGATGAAATGAACACAATCAAGCTAAGTTCCTGCATGATTGGCTTTTTAATATTTTGTTTGTCCATAGTGCAATAAAATATTCCATTGGTGCATACTATTGAATTAAATGTTGGATTCAGCAGATGTAGTTTCTTTTATACATCCAAATTGCTTTCCGTGTATTCATGCATAGTTTCCCCCCCTTGTCATGTTAGATATCATTTGATAACGACAGCCACTTGTGGCATCGCTTGCAAATTTTTAACTATATACAATGAAATCCAGCGAAAGGAAACAAAGGAGCAGAAGAAAGCACAAAAGAAAAGTTGTTGAGCAAGTTAAACAAGAAAGGACGCATGAGGAGCTTCAACAAGAAATAACCTTGGAATGTGAAAATGGTATCACCCAGGAAATGACTATATACCAAGGGACAGATATCATTAAGCATAGACCTTGGTCTGACCTTCCAATAGATCTTGTAGAGTCAATAGCGCAACATCTTTTTTGAATGAATTTTGCTCATCTCACTTATGTCTTTTAAAGTTGGGAATCAATTGGTCCATTAAGCTTGTTCTTTAAATGTTACCCCTTGACCCTCACTAGACCTGATATGGCATTGCTCAAGAACCATATGCCATGGCTGATGTTTTCCCAGAAAGAGGATGGCATGCATACCTTCTGGGATCCTTTGTATAAGACGACTTACATTGTAAACATCCCACAGCTGTTGGATTCAAGGCCTCATTTCTGCAAGGATGGTTGGGTATTTGTTGATAGAGGCAATGGTTCTCTATTCTTTTTTAACCCATTCATAAGAGAGGAGATCAGCCTCCCAGATTTTCATAATGTGCGAAACATGGATATCATTGGCATCTCAACTGTGCCAACATCGTCAGATTCTATAATTTGTGCTTTTACAACATTAGGAAGAGGAATTGAGGCCCATATCAGTGGTCATGGGGGTATGGATTGGACCGATTATCAATATGAGAACAATTACCGTTCATTCTTTCTTAATGCAAACCCAATTTTCTTGGATGAGGTTTTCTATGTATTAGGCCATGATGGAAAGCTAGTGATCTTTGATCCACACCAACTTACCTGGAAAGTTCTTGAGAAACCAAAGTCACTGAAATTCTATAACTCCGGATTGTTTCCTAATTGCAAGTGGGAGAATTATTTAGTAGAGTCGAGAGGCAAGTTATTCATGGTGTTTGTTGGTTTCATGGGAACTCAAATTCATGTTTATAAACTGGAATATTCATAGATGGAATGGGTGATGGTCCATAGTCTAGAGGAGTGCATTTTATTTGTTTGCCGCTGGACTAGTATCATGTGCATGGCAATGGTGGAAGGGATGGCAGATAAAATCCATTGGACATGGAATGCGAAAGTCTCATACTGTAAGAGGTGCATGTTCATCCACAAGAACAGTTGAAGAATCTAGTATGCTTTGTCGATTTATGTTGGAGCAATAGTGGAAATTTTTTTTGAATGAAGGAACCTGACATATTGGGGCATATAAGATAATCTAAGAGTTATTTGAGAAGGGAAAGCTGTTAGAAGAAAATACTATAAGTGTTGAAGATGTTGGACAAGATTCACAAGCTGAGAAAGTAGCTGACGTGTGCAAGGAGGATAATTTTATTATAAATGTGAGTAGCCTTGATGAGAAAAATTCTTCACATGCTATTGATACAAGTGACCAATTACCCACACAAGGGTCTCAATTCATTGGTATCTTTGACCCACATATTATTCAAACACAAGTAAAAGATATAAGTCAACGGTTGAGTAACCTAAAAAAGTGAAAAGATTATGTCGTGGTTGTTGGAAGTTTATAGTGGGTAATGACAAAAGAACTTAGCTTTCATTAAAAGTTAACAACTTATCAAGAACTAAAGAAAGTAATATTTGAATTAGATCGGGTAGAGGGAAAGGTAATAGAAGAGGAGGTAAATTACTATGTATACATTCTTGTTTTATGCTTATTTCATATGAGTCACTAATTATTGTCATAGTTTTTTTTTACAGGTGGCCCACCTCGATAGACTCAAATGATTAAGAATAGTGGGGGTAGTAGCAGTAGATCTACATATAGTACTATTAGCTTTAAAAGACCAAAGTGCTATTATAAGTTGGAAGTTGTTTTGCTCACATCCTCTGCTAAAAAAATTCTAGGAGACATTTTTTTCGGTGCCCTCATTACTTTGTAGTATATTCATATATAGTTTTAGTTTGTGATAAGTAATATTATTCTAACATATTTATTTTTTAACCTTAGGATAAAAGTAGTGATTGCCACTTTTTTGATTGGGTTGATCACTTTATAATGGTAGGACAGAATTATACAAGTTTGAAGCAAGAGAAAGGAGTCAATATACTAACCAAAAAAGAGGATCCCATTCAATATGTTATACATTCTATGAGAATTAAAGAATTATATAAAGAAATGAGGATGTTAAAGGGCAACTTAGTTATAGTTAAGGAGAGGGTTCAAAAATTATTCTTAGTAATAAAGTTACTTTATAGTCTATTTTTTTATTATGTTTAAATGGATTATGTAATTTATCTTTTGCATGGTAGACAACATCTTGAAATAGTTGAACATTAGTTAATCTACTTATATGTGGAAAATTGATGAAGTTTTTTTTTTGTCAACTAGTTTCATAGCCTTGGCACTATTATTTGTGCTGGGTCTTACTAATAGTTCCTTGTTTCTTCATGGTGTGCTGGTTTGATTTTGGTAGGGGAGTTATTGTTGCTATTCCAATTCTACTTATATGGCTCATCTTATTTTCTGTGGTTGCAAGTACTTGTTTTATGCTGGATGCTAAACTCTAGGGAGTTGGTAGGCCTGTAGACAACAGCTTATTGCTTTTAGTTATATAGCAGAGTACATGGTTGAGAGCTGAGTCAATCCACAAGTACAAAGAAGAATCTTCTCTAGTCATTGTTCTGTGTAGGAAATTGCAAAATAATCACCTTTCTGGTAGGTTTAGCATCCTTACAGATCTTGAATTCTATTGAATTTAGGTTTTGAGAATCATATGCCTAAAGAAAATTTAGAAATGTATTTCTCTAATTATGGCATTTGCATTGGTCAACTATCTTGGTTGCTTGGGATGAATATCTGGGTGGTTTTATTAGTTATCTCATCACTTCAAATCAGTGTTGCTATCTAAAATTATTTTTTTGCAACATTTTCCTTTGATATAGGTGGATGAACCATCTTGTTCAACACTAAGGAGGAGATAATTCAATTTACCGAGAATGGCATCCATTGAAGAATTGCAAAATCCATTTTTGAAGATTTCCTAAAGACATTTTGGGAATCAAAGTCTGAAAAGCTACATGCAAATGGAGATTTGAAACACTTGTCAAGGGTGTATGATGCTCAATCTCTGTTGCCATTGAGAGACCTAAGAGTTCCTCTTACTACTATCAATTAAGTGGCAAGTGGATGCAACAAGCAATTGCTTTGATACACAATCAAATCCTATATATAAATTACAATAGATAGCATCTAGTTATAAGAAGAATGTCATTATTCATTCATTGTCAATTCATTTTAAAGTATGCCACTAATTTGAAGTGCCAAACTGTTTGTCAGGGAATGACTGCAGAAGATTTGTTATTGTGTGATATACAATTGTAAAGGTCATGACTAGCAAAAAAATTTCCTCCCTTCTAAATTTTTTGGTGTTGGGGGATTTCATGTCCATGTGTGTGGGCACACTACTGAGTGCTATAATTTGTTCAATTCTTGGGAACACCAGCAAGTTTTTTTTAATTTTGAAATTTAAATATGGTATTTTTAGGATGTGAAACAAAATTCAATAACAAAGCCATTCTGGCAATTTAAGTTGCCCAGCTGTTTTGCAATGAGTGTTTGCACTTTATGCTACCCATCATTGGTGTCCATTACACTGCTGCCTAAATGAGCTGTTACTACAAAGGAATTTTCTTGTGGTCCAAAACTAGATGATCCCCACCATTATTTTCTATTAAAATTCATGTCAACTTTAAAGGCTAACAGAATAGAATCAATTAGGACCCTTGTAAAGGCTTATTGAATCAAGAAATTGGCACTCCACTCTTATTGATGACAATCTTTCTACTTGCAATAGTAATGCCACAAAAGTTGCAAAGCCATGGTTGTAACGGTAATCTATGCATTGTTGAAATTGAACTAAGGCAGCAGTGGAGCCAAAGAAATAAGTTTTGGACCTTTAGTCAAATCCAAATTCAATTTGGGACCTGACCACTGATTGCAAACAGATTATTTGTAGCTCTTACAACATGATCCCTCACCTGCATATTGTAAAATACTATAATGCATCTTCATTTATGTCCCCCACATCAATACAAATTAGCAACATGCGCACATGTTCCTAACACAAACAAACATCAAGTCCATCATCACAACCTATAGACACTTGAGGGTTCAACATTTTGAATAATCCATGGATGCTCAAGTACCTTGTGTAAGGGTAGACACTAATAAGAATCTTTGAGGATAGAAAAATCCATGTCAAGGGTTGGAATTATCAACTTCATCAAAAGCATCTTCAAGTGCCAACAACTTTCATGCCATAGCCTGGAATTCCAAGCCACGAAATCCAGATTTTTGCAAGGCATCTTCTGATGATTTAGGCATTAGAAGGATCAAGAAGAGATGGTCGACCAGCTGTGCATGAGATGGGAGAGGGAAAGATGGGCTAATTCACTGTCGGGATGATCGGGGGGGGGGGGGGGGGGGGGGGGGGATGCAGCGGGAGTAGGGGTTGATCTTTTGAAGATTCTCTTGCCTCAAACTTGAGTACGAGAGAAGAAGGAGATGTTGTTGGCCAGCCGTGCTTGAGATGGGAAAGAGGGAGGGATGGGCTTTGTCAATTCCTTCCATTGTCAGGATGAGAGGGTAGGCCGATTCAAAAATGGGATGAGAGAGGGGGAGTAGGTCGCGAGAGGTCATCGAGAGAGGGGAACTCCTGATTTTGAGTTTTAGCCAAGTACCTCCATCGATTTCTTCCACAATAACTGGGTGCTTTCATCAATCTCTTCTGTTGACACCTTTGCTAGGCTATTAGGTTGAGAGAGGGGAACGCCTAATCACTTTTATCAATTTCTTCCATTGACACCTTCACCTAGCTATCAAGTTGAGAGAGACAAACGCCTGATCTCACTAAATATGGGTTTTCAACCTAGTCACAAACAGCAAAAAGGGGTTTTTGAATTTGGATAGTCAAATTCCACCTCGCCCTAATGAACGATTATATGCCTCAATTGCTCTCAAGCATGTTATCAACTGAGTGTTTTTAACCACTTACTATATATATACATGTTGGGTTTTTACCCAAATCGCTCTTCGAGAATCCCGTGTTAGGATGCTCCAAGACAGAGAAAATATTAGAGGGTGTCAAGGGCGGTCTCAGTATGGGAACTTTGATGCTCAAGTCAGTAAGGGACTTTAGTAGGAATGATGAGAAATAGAGAGAGCCCTCTTTGAAGGCATATATACCTGGTGTATTTATAGTTGACCTTTAGTCTGTGCGTAATTAATACAACGTTGTGCACTAGGACAATTGTAATTGAATAAGGTCTTCTGACCGGAGATATATTTGGGGGAGTATACATATTTTACTCCTATTTGGAATCCCAAAGCAGTACATATGGGCTCTACGTAGAGCCATGTGAAACTACCTAGAGAGCGTGTATGGATTAATTTATCTACAATAGTATTCTTCTCGTGGTACAATTTCCTAACACGAGTCCTCTTCAATGAGACATAGTAAAACTTATCTTCTTGTTTTATCTAGTCTTCCATACTTTTCATTATTTTTAATACCTCTTGCAGATCCACTTGATGCTTCTATGGATTTGCTTGATGCTCGGATCCATAGTGTACCCAACGTGGTTTAGAAAAATTATCATTTCCATAGATCTGCAGGGTCTCCTGCATGGTTTAGGAAAGTTGCCTGTGCATCTTAGATATTTCAATCGTGACTCACCAAGCCACGATGCGTCTCTCCTCCTGTCAGTTGCGATGCACAAAACCATGTTGCGTCATCTTCCATGAATGACGAAGACCCGGATGAATTTTTTTTTGTGTTGTTGTTACCTTCATGCCATCTTCGATGACCATTGAATGATTGATCTACTCTGATTAGAAACTCATCAAGAGTTTTTCATCGCTAATGAGGTCTCTTCTGTCATCGGACCTTCACTCCAATCTCCAAAAATCAAAAAACAAAAAGCTCTATTTTCCTTCTTTTCTGTTGTGCTACTGCCATGATGTTTGTCATTGCTTCTCCCTTCATTATTTTTAATGCCCCTTGCAGACAAATGCTTCAACATTCCCCAAAGGATTTAGCCTTCAAATCCATCACTTTCTTGCTATCTTGTGCCACATCATAGCTCTTGTTTTCCAAAACCACCAGCAAATGAATATTCTTTCCGAAACCATCAAACATTATTGGGGTGCAAATTAGCTCAGCATGTCTATTATAATAGGTTGAAGCCATGAACAATATCTTAGTTAATGGGTGTAGCAATTCCAGAATGTCTCCATTTTCTGTAAATTCACCTCCAACCAAAAGCCCCCCTAAAAAGTCTATTTCTGCCTTCGCTCGAAGGACCTCGCATAGTGTCTTAGCATTCACTTTCGCATGTGAGGAAGAAATGATAACAGGAGACATAATTTCATGCTTGATCGTTCTAAGAAAGGAATTTTTCTTTTCTTATTTTTCGTGCCAAGCTTATCTTCATGATAAGGAGATTCTAGCATCTCTCTTTTTTCTTTTCTAATTTCTATGCCAAGCTACTCCAATGACTTAGAATGTATCTCATCAATACTAGGCAAAGACTTTGATATATATTTTGCACATAGTTTTTTTTCCTAGCTTTTGGCAGTGTGGGAGATGAAGTGGATGGTTCTGACCTTGTTTCAGTAGGATGGAGTATGTTGTGCGTTTTTGCTTCCACATCTTATGCACTTCCGCTTCCAGGTTTCAAGGTTTGTAGATGAATGTTTGACTCTGGGGAAGATATGCACTTCTGCTATCGGTAAAGTAGAGCTTATCCTATTCCCTTTTTGCTAATCCATGTATATGTTCTTACAGATCCACTTTTTATTAATGCTCATGTGACTTTTGTGGATCCATGGTTTTTACGGATCCGCTTTTCTTAGCTTATGTATGACTTTTGCAAGTCTATATTCATGATTTTTCTGAATTTGCTTTCCTTGCTACTAATAGCATCTCTTTTTCCAAATTTGGAGCAGCATGAAGTGTTTCTGGAATCTCTTCTTATTGCCAATTTGGGTTCTGATTTTCTTTTTCATGATTCTAGAGTCCTTCCTTTTTCACTCTTCTAAAATCCCTCTTATCGTCAGTTTGGCTCTAAATTTTTTTCATGGTTTCGAAATCCCTTCTTATCGTCAGTTCAGGTTCCAATTTTTCTTCTTCACTGTTCCAGAATCCCTTTCTATTATCAATTTGGGTTTTGATTCTTCTTTTTCAAGGTTCAAAAATTCCTTCCTATCTCGGTTCAGGTTTTAGTTTTTCTTTTTCATGGTTCAGGAATCTCCTTTTATTGTCGGTTCAGGTTCTGTTCTTCATGGTTTGTTCCCTGAAATCCCTTCCTATTTCATACTCAAGTTCCAATCTTCTGTTTCATGCTTCCCAAATCCCTTCCTATTGCAGGTTTGGGTTCCAATCTTTATGATTGGTTCCTCAGAATCCCTTCCTAATTCAAGATCAAGTTCTGGCCTTTTATTTCATGCTTCTAGAATCCCTTCCTATTGAAGGTTTGGGTTTCAGTGTTTATGGTTAGTTCCCCAAAATCCTTCCTAATTTAGGTTTAGGTTTTGTTCTTCTATTTAATGCTTTTGGATTTCCTTCCTATTACAAGTTCAAGCTTCAGTCTTTATGGTTGGTTCCCCAGAATCCCTTCCTAATTTAGGTTCAAGTTCCGGTCTTCTGTTTCATGCTTCTGAAATCCTTTCCTATTACAAGTTTGGGTTCTAGTCTTCACGGTTGGTTCCCCAGAATCCCTTCCTAATTCAGGTTCAAGTTTTGATCTTCTAGTCCATGCTTTCAGAATCTCTTCCTATTGCAGGTTTGGGTTCTGGTCTTTATGGTTGGTTCCCTGGAATTCCTTCCTAATTCAAGTTCAGGTTCTAGTCTTCTATTTTATGCTTCCAAAATCCCTTTTTATTGCAAATTTAGGTTCCAATCTTTATGGTTAGTTCCCTAGAATCCCTTCCTAATTCAGGTTCAAGTTCCAGTCTTCTATTTCATTCTTCTAGAATGCCATCCTATTACAGCTCGAGTTTTGATCTTTATGGTTGATTCCCTAGAATCCCTTCCTAATTCAGATTTAGGTTCCAATCTTGAATTTTGCTTTAATAAAAGAGTAGAGACATTTATGATAAAGGATGCTTCATCGATTAAAATATAATATTTTATACAAAAGTATAAATTGAATACTCAAGGACACAAAAATTGTAATCATGAATATACTATAGCATAAATATTCAAGCAAATTAATCTACTTGGCTTAATTAATGGTCTTAGCTATTTGAAGATTAGCTTCTGTTATGGCATCTCTTCTCTACTCTCTAGGAATCATTTTTCTCTGTCTACTAGTGTCCTCCCTTCTATTACTTGCACTTTCCCTTCCTTGTCTATTATCAATTGCATATCGTTCTAATTTTCCTCTTTTGATTATGTTCTCAATTTCTTCCCTAAGTTCCTTTCGATCTTCGGTATCATGTCCCCTATCTTTGTGGTAGAGGCAATATTTCTATGATTCTTGCCTTCTGGGATTTGGTTTTAGCTGGCGAGGTTGAGGGAGATAGCCTTGATTTTTTATTTCTTGAAAGATATATATGTAAAACATGTTTAAAGGAGTATAGTTTTCATACCTATCTTTCTCTTTGATAGAGAGACCTCTTACTTTTTTGGATAATTCTCTTTTTCATTATAGGGATCTGTTATAATTGTTTGCTTCAACAAATTCTTCTGCATCAATGTGCCTATTTAGGGCTTCCAGCAATTCTGAGTAGCTTTTAGGTGGCTCCAAACATAAATGGTATTTGATTTGCTTGCTTTTGATCTTGTTTTATAACACTGTCATTGCTACGATTTGATCTAGTCCATCGATAAAAAGAGTAAGCCAATTGAGCCAATCTATAAATTCTCTAAGGGTTTCTCTCTCTTTTTGTTGAATTGTAATCAATGACTTCACAATTCATTTTTGTCTTTGTTGTCCAATGAAATTGGTTAGGGAGCGTCTTTGTAGCTCTCTGAATGTACTTATAAATTTAGGCTCCAAAGTACAATACTAGGATAGTGCAGCTCCTTTCAATGTCAATTGGAAGGCTTGACATTTAATTGCATCAAAAGCTCTCACTAGATTCATCTGGCTGTCAAATCTGGAGAGGTGTCACCCAAATCCATAGTGCTATCATAAGCATCCACATGTGGTATCTTGAACCCTTTTGGGAGAGGTATTTCCATGATGTCTTTTACAAAGGGCGGTTGCTCAATGATTCTCGCATAGTTCACGAGTCCTTTGAGAATTCTCCTCTCTAATCCTTTTATTCTTTCCTCTAGGATTTTCTAGGCTTCTGCTTGCACTTATGATTGTGCTTCTTCTTCCCTCAGTTCCTGCATAGTTTTTCCATTTGGTTGCTTTTGAACTAGCTCCCTGACTACATGGGTGGATATGGCTGGCTGATTGGTGGTCCTTCTGATATTTTCTTCATCCAAAAGTGGAACTACTTGATTTATAACTTAGGCTACGACGAGGCCACCTTCTCTAATCTCTGCATTAATGGCTTTGTTTAGGAACAACTCATAAAAAGGCATGGCATTGGGTCCTCCTCTTTGTGAAATCGGGAGAGGATTTAGCCTCTGAATCTCATTCCCAATCTCAAATTTGGCCTGCAGGTCTATAGGATTCCTAATTTCAATATGAGGAGCAATGTATGGATCGCTGGGGGGGTGTTAAAAACTAATGGTTGTAGTTGGTGATTTCTTTGAGGAAAGCATCCTGACAAAGAACTGGCTTTGCTCCCTCTGTTGTTGCATTATGGCCCGGTTAGCTTGTAGCTGCTGCTCGAGAAGCAGATTAGTTCTAAAAGTGGATGAACAGAGTCTTGAAGGGTGTTGATCAACAATAAGAGAAGGATTGTCTTCTATTGAAGGGTTTAAAGGAACATGCATGTTGGCTAGTTGTTCATCTAAAATAGTTTTGCTTCAATAAACATTCTCATAAAAGATACCAATGTTGGGGTTTCGCCCAAATCACTCTCCGAGAATCTTGTGTGAAGATCCTACAAGACAAAAAACATCAGAGGGCACCAAGGATAGTCCCAATATGGGCACTCTAATACTTAAGTCGGCAGGAGACCTTAGTAGGGATTATGAGAAATAGAGAAGGTGCTCTTTGAAAGCATGTATACCTAATGTATTTATAGTTGATCTTTAGTTTGCGTGTAATTAATACAACATCATTCGCTAGGACAATTATAATTGAATAAGGTCTACTAACCAGAGATATATTTGGGGGAGTATACGTATTTCAGTCCTATTAGAAATCCCAAAGCAGTATGTACAAACTCTATGTAGAGCCAAATGAAACTGCCCAAAGAGCTTATATGGATTAATTTATCTACAATAGTATTCTTCTTGTGTTATGATTTCCTAACAATATATATATATATATTAGATAACAATAACATTTAGAAATAAAATCATGAAAATGAGTGAGAGTCAAACTCGACAACAACTCTCACCTGTTAGGTTAGACAAAGCCACAACATGTAATCATGCTAAATTAAAGTTCGAGAACCAGCAAATCTATTCAACTCAAATCCAAGCACCCCAAAAACTTATGTTTGGAAATTGGAAAACTAGGAGGTGTAGAGGCCTTTTTATTTCCCTCTAAAATATAGACATTAGTCCACTCCTAACACCATTAAATCCAATTATTTATATTTTGTCTTTGTTCATCGACATCATCACTATTTTTCTGATACTACATGTATTTATTTTAAAAATTTGTTTGCACTTAATGTCTTTTGTCACCATCCAAACACACCATGGTGATTATCAAATGTCAAGCACTATTTTGTTTCACCAACTAGGAGTTAAGAGCAGGGATGGATCATTGGCTGAGAGGAGCTGGGTTGATGTGAATGGGTGATGATTACAGCCATGTGCTTTCCAGTTCAGACAAAGGCAGAACAGGAATAGTGGGCCAACTATGCTCCGATCGATCACAAGAATGTTTATTGCATTGCCATACACGATCCGTTATTTCGACATCCATATGCTTCACATTATAAGGATGCGATGAACTGTCTCTGCCAGGGCTAGGGGTCCAACTTGAGTTAGGTTAACCCGAGTCTAACCTGACATTTTTAAGGGTTTGGGTTGATGGCAACCCAAACCTTAATTCTAATTTAGTCTAATTGGAACCCGAATTTTAATTGAGGTTGAGTTTGGGTTGATGGCAACCCAACCAGAAACCCACCCGAATTACATATTATTAATTATAAAATTAAAAACTATACTTTTTTACTTCTTATAATTCATATTGTATTATTCCTTCATTTTGAAATTTTTTTTATGAAATACAAATGACATACCAATCTCATATCATTCCTATGATCCCTATCTCTATTCTTAGTGCAAGTATGTTTCCCACTAGTTGATCTTATCTACCTAGTTTTATTACCATCTTCATATCATTTTTGAAAATCTCCTTGGACCTAATTAGGTATTATTTGAACTTATATTTTATTAAGCAACTTAATAAACTTATTATATTATTTAAATTTGAAACTTTAGTTTAATGTTGGATATATAAATTTTAAGTATGTGATAAATTAATTTTATTTGAATGTTATTGAATGTTTAAAATGAATAGTCATTTTTTTTTACTTGTTTACATAACCTGAATTTAACCTGAACCCAACCTACTTAATCTGGGTTAAGGTTGAGGTTTTAAGATTAGGGTAGGGATACGATTAAGGTTGAGATTTTAGACCTTGGGTTAGAGTTAGGGTTGACTTTAACCCGATGCCGATTGACCCGAGTTTCACCCCTAGCCCGGGCAGCACGCATTCTCAAGCAGGTATATATAAATATCTACTTGGATTAAAGCCAAACGAGCATAATAAGTGGAAGTTGATAATGAATGATTTCTTAGGTTAAAGTTAAGATGATCCACACGGATCTTAGGTTATAGCCTCGCATCATGCCTGGAAATGAACTAGTGAGGAAATAGTTCAACCATAAAGATGTCGAAAATATTGAAGGAAATAGGATTGAAGATGTAGATGATGTTAATTGGACAGGTTCAAAGCCGCCTTGTAGGCCTTGCAGATGGCTTACGAGTAGAAAATTACCAATCTTCCCCTCTACATTTATCCTTCTTTCTCGGGCGCTTTCGCCGCTCTCTTAGCCAATCCCTACCACTCTCGTCTCAATCTCCCTTTCCTCCTCCCCTTCTCCCACTCTCGTCTCAATCTCCCTTTCCTCCTCCCCTTCTCCTCCGTCGAGCCTTTCAGGTAAGCACCTTCCTATCGCCTCTCATACGAATGTGGTGGTCTGATCAGACTGGACTGAACCTGATGGTCGAACCGGGCCAATCTGGAATCGGTCAACTGATCGGTACGGTCTACTCTAGTTTGGTCTGGTGAACTGTTTTTATTGTAGTTTTTAATATTATCGATCAAATAAAAAACGTATTAAGCAGTGTAATTTAGTGTAAAAGATCCATTCATTTATATGAAGATATAATGTTTAAAATTTTTAAAATATATCGAACGGGTGTATTTGAACCGGTTGGATCATGTACCGGAGCCTTAATTTCTGGTCTGATGTAAATAACTATGGTTAAAAGAGCTCTTGATGTAGGCATTGTGATGTTTTGATTGTCATAAACAATGACATTGATGTGCTGATCCTGGACGTCAATTCAGTTCTTGTTGCACCCTTGTTTGATGGTCGGGATCAGTTGATTGGATTGTCCATTAGAAACTCGATAATTGTAAAGTATTGCTTCTGGGCCCATTTCTTTGCATCAGTCCGGCTTATCTTGGATGCATCTTGTACTCAAGTTCTTCTCAATGTTAGTTGCATTTTAATTTTTCCTTTTTTTCTGCTTCAGGGTGTCAGACTTGAAGTTGGATGGTCTAAAAACGTGTTATCTTCTCGATTTTATTGGGCCAAAAGGATTTGCTGTTGAGCTTTCACAAATTGCGCAGCAGTAAAGAAATGTTCTTATCTTTTCTGATTTGTTGGTGAATTTTATTATTGGGCTTATGTCCAAGGTTCAACAATTTGCATTTCATGTGTAAGGGTAATACTTGTCCAACAATTGTTTTAAGATGCTGGACCAACATGAAGCTTCATATGCAAAGCTTAATTGGTAAAGTGTACCTAAATAAATCTCCAACCTATTTCATTTAATATGCCTTTTCTGTAAAAATTTTAATACCCCAAGGAACAAAATGAATAGAAATACTTGAAACAATCGATCTGACATCAACTTGTGTTTGATTTGATTTGTACTTTCATTTTGCATCTACATTGTAGATTTATACATATTATTTTTGTGTTCCATACTGCTCCATGGTATAGACACCATTATTTGGTTTTCCATTCAACACTTCTAAATTGTGTTTCAATCTGGTTGCGTACAAACATGCAAGGCAAATCTGTATTTGGTTGAATAACAATGTGGTTCACTTGTTATTTGTTGATTCTTCTAGGGCTATTGCTTTTGTTCACCGGAAATATACATTCAAAAAGATTTCTTAATTAGAGCATTGTCCAGAGTATCTAATCCTGCACATTGATGTTGTAAAGAGTAGAGCTGTTGCTGTGTATGAGTACTTCTTGAAGAAACTAGAAGAAAAAGTGCCTCAGGACGTAAGAACAGAAATTTGTAGAATTTTTTCAAGGGAAAGGATTTGAGTTTGTGAATCTTATTTTCATATATGCATACTCTCTTTGCATTGCTTCAGGATTGAGTTTGTAAATGTTATTTTCATATATGCATACTCCATTTGCATTGCTGGTGAAGTGACTAGGCCAGGCAGCAATGGGATAGACATTGCAAGGGTGAGGTGGCCAGCCCACATAGTAAGGGGGATAAGCTACCATTAATTGCTGAGGTTACAAGAAAAACACCAGAAAAGGTAAGAAACATGGGAAGAGGAAGCACTTGCTGGGGCGAGTGGAGAGAAAACAGAGAAAAGAGGGAAAAAAGGAAGAAAGATGAAGAAGAAAAGAAAAAGATAAAGCCATCTTTTCTCTTTCAAAAATTAGGCTTTAAAGAAAAATTATCCCCTTACAATCGAGTCATAATCAAACTATAAAACTTAGTAAAAACAAATAAAAATTAGCTTTCTATGTGCTTTCTAAGTTTCAAAGCAATCCAATCATGATAAATGGGCCATTTACAGTCTTGATGAGAAGCTGTCCAAAAACTGACAGCTTTGTGAGTTTAGAAAGATAGGATTAGATCTAAAAATTGAACAGTCAAATGGTCCTAAAATTTGAGGTATATATAGAAAATTTATTATTCTTCCTATTTTACAGTTTATAATCCATAAATTAGCATATAAATGCATATTTTTGGGCCTATAGTCAGCTACCCCATCCAAAATAGGGATAGCAATAAATTGACAAAATTGCCTTGATAAGTGGCTCAAATCAAATAATCAAATGGGCTGTTTCATCTGAAATTTTTACAAAACCTTTATAATGTTATTTTCCATGGAATCAATGGTTTACACATAGAAAAATAGTTGCGGTGAATCTCTAGAAAAATTTGTAACTAAATCAGAACATGATTTTGGGGTGCTGAAAATTAAAACCCCTCCACTATTGGATCAAAGGACTGTTTTAGCATAGTAAGATCAATTTCAATAGTTAAATGAACTAGGGAATAAATATTAGAGTGGAGGGGATGGTATCTAGACCTTGGATTAACCCATTTAAATGTGAGGAGTATCTATATTTGGGAACAAGGAAAGATGAGTGGATAGTAAATATAAGTGTTTAATATGGTTGGAGCTATAAAAATTATTCTATAAAACTAAGCAAGAAGGATAGTGAGTGCTAAAGTGAAGGTATGAAAAAGAGATCAAGTGTTCCAAGTCTCTTACAAGGTAAGCAAGCACATATATGTTTTCATGTTAATTTCAAACTATTACAATTCATTGTTAATTTTAGTATGATGAGTTGCTTCTACATGATATGCCAAATAATTTACAAATCTTATAAAGCCTGATAATGCATAAGGCATCACATGACATAAAAATGCATGAGTGTATGAAAGAGTACAAATTCAGGTCATTGATTGGTTCAAGTGCAAGGCTTGACTCGGCTTAGCACAAGATATTGACAGGTGCAGAAGAACGGGCTTTCTCAGCTTAGCGAAAAAGGGCTATGGCCATGATGTTGCATGATAAATGTAAGAACTAAGCATAATGTATACATGCATATGAGAATGAGCATGGGCATAACACATGATATTAAATGATTGATAGTTTTTTTTTAATAATTGATATTCTTCAAAATGACTCGAAAATGAATTCAAAATTAAACAAGCTTGCTTATAGAGCCATAGCTCATGATTTGTTTTAATAAAATCAGTCTCAGGGGAGGAAAAAATGTCAAATACTAGCCAGAACTGTAGAGGCTACTGAAGAAAATGAGCTAAGGATTCCTAATTTTTCTTTCGTACCGAAGAAAATGAGCCAAGGATTCCTAATTTTTCTTTCATGTAGATATTGTACATTTTAATTAATTTTTGTAACAATGTAAATGTGAATTTTATGTTATGTACTTGGAGTAGGTGAATTAGTCATGTATACATGCTATGGTTGTGATGTAAGGAGGTGTGGTTATATGCTTCGGCTTTGAGCTTAACTTCTCATGATCTTGGGTTGATGTAAAGGATTCGACCTTACTAACCTTCACTTGTTTCAAGTGTTAATTTGGCAATGTGATCCTTCACCGAGATAGAAAAGTTGGGGTATCACAGCTTCTTTGTTTGTCTGGATTGTTCATTTGGTGGTTTCAATTTCAATTCCAAACCGTTATACGTTTAGTTATTTGCTTTGGTCCATCTGATCATTTTGCTTTCAGGCTGTCCCATTTACGAGTAAGATTTTTGAAATGAACGATTAGAATCCTGTCCATTGGTGCCATGTGTACCAGTAGGGAATTCTTCGCATATCATTTTGTGATCTAATCCTCAACCTGAAGTCATCTACATGGATGGTGCTCCTCAACAATTTTCTTCCTGCCTCCATCCTTGCCTTTTTTGGGGCTTTCCCCAACCCTTTAAGAACCTTCATAAGTAAGAGAAACTTAAATATCTAATTTTGAATGCTTTTCACAACTTCAATGTGCACTTCAGACATTCTGTTTTCCATTTTGGTTATGGTGCGTTAGGAGTAACCCTGTCAAATTCGAAGCAGTGAAATATTGCAGGTCTAGTCAACCATGAAGATGAAGGTCGCATAGAAATGGTCCTCAAGTATATTGAGGATGGTGATCTTCGACACTGGTCATTGCCTGACGTTAAGGCATTCAGTGTAGGACTAAACATAGAGGTTCGGTATTCTTCATCTGTCCGGACCCTTTCATCAGCCAAACATTTTACCTTGTTTATCTCATTCAGTTGTTCTTTGCCATGTAAACAGTTTTGCCATTCAGTTCAACTGATTTCATTGTAAAGGCTTAAGTCACATAGGGTCTGTTTGGCCTGACAATGAAATTTAAGTTATTTATTAAGTCCATTTAATAAAAAACTCATTTCCAACGGTAAGAAAAAAGCTCCAAATCGGAGCTTCGATGTAAACGCTAAAATCCAGCTTTTACTATTTTCAAAAAGCATGGTATATTCAACCAAACACATCAGTTTTTAAGCCTAAGTGCTTTTGCTTATCCTAACACACTTTTAGCCGCTTGAAACCCGTGGCCAAACAGGCACATAATGTCTCACCTAGTGATGCTGCAAAGAAATTGTTGGGCAATGCTATTAAAATAAGACTAGGCACAGGATTCCATGGGGAGTGTCTTGTAAGATTTACCTCAATCTAAGAAAAGGAAGTAAAATGATCAAAAGAAAATAAAGTGATTAATCTTGCTTTGTCTTGTGGTTGTAATCACCAAAATGGTATTGCTTTACCAACATGTTGCTTTCCATTTAGCCATGAAAGCTTTACAGAATTCAAAAGAGCATATGGAGTTGGGAATTGGAACTTAGTAAAATTCGAACTAGATATGAAGTTTGGTGCTTCCGGCTCATTTAGCAGAATTCAAACTAGTATCTGTGATTGGATCATATGGATTGTTGGTTTCCCAGACAGATAGTTCAATGCTTTTGGGTGGTACTAAGGAGTTTCACGTGGGATGCTGAGTTTGCGCAAAGTTGATGCCTGGGATAATGAATGGTTGGCACTAAGTGCATAGTTGGTTCAATAACTTCAAAAAATCATGGAAAATGCTTTGAGGTTTGATGACCGGTTAAATAATATTTGCAAAGGTGTCTAGTCAGCAGGACAGGACTGACGACAATGACTGCATTGAAACAATTCAACGCTGTCCAGCAGAGGTTAAGGATTTTTGTTTGCACATGTAGCCTTAACACCAACAGCTGGATGCAAAATCAATAATCTTTTGTTAAGGGCAAAAGCAATGAATGCTAACTAAATTGATATTGGAGAGTCCCAATGTCGCTTGCGTGATGACTTGATATTCATGAGATCTCTAGGTCCCTAATTATTAAGTTCATTCGAAAATACCCAAAGTTGATAATGGAAGAATGTTTCTCGTAAAATAGGTAGTATGATAATTTAGTGAACACTACACAAACCCTTTACCTCCAAAGTCATTTCTTAGGTAATGCAAAATACTTGTTTTTAACTCCCTTTCCTAGATTTTTTTTGCAGTTCTTGCTGGAATATGCTTCCTTAGAATGATTTTGGTCCTGGAAATTAGCTGTATTGTGAAACAACCATTACATATCAGTGCATATTTTATTTAGTTAACCTAATTAATTACCAACAAATAAAAGCACATAGCAATTTTCATTTCGTATTTGTTAAATTGTACTTACATCTCTTCATTTAGATGCTGGCATTTTCATCATTGCAATGGTATTGCAGATGTGGGGGCCAACATGTTTTTACTTTCCAAAGGTTTGGTCATTGGCCCTTTGCTAAGTGCTAACTCAACTGCTGTCTTCCTCATTTCGAAAATGTTTATTTCAGGAAAATGTTAGCGTATTTATCCTTTGCAGGTTGTTAGGGCAGGGCAGATGGGCATTCTGATTTAACCAATGAAATTGGTGAGGAACTAAGAAGGAGGAGTGCTGCAGCTGGTCTAAGGTATGATTCTTAACTGTTGAAAGTTGCAAATGGATTTAAATAAGAAATTCCTACTAAGATTTCCTGGATCTTTATATTATTCCTTTTGTATCTTAAATTTGAAATTTACAAGTCATTTTTGAAAAAACAAATATGGGAGCACCTATTATTTTGTAAAAATATGGAATTGGAAACCTATTAGCCATCGTATCATGCATGAATGCAAGATACTAATCTCATATTCTCATTATTATTATTATTATTTCACTACCTAATTTACCTTTGCTTAGGGTTGTGTAGGAAAGAAAATGATTTAAGCATAGGAGAAGGTGATGTTGGCCACAAAGTGAATAAAAACAAAATATATAGGCCATTTAGTAAGAAAGATAGTTGATGGTGGGGAATAGTAAGATTGATGAGGTAGTTAAATTTCACATTGGAGGAAAATTATCTGTTCCTTTGGAAATCTAGGTTAAGTGCTAATTGAGTAGCCCCTTTTGGAAACATTAACACTTTATTATTATTTTTCTTTTTGGCTGGACTTTTCTCCCTAACTTCTTTACTCTGCATTAACTAAAATTTAACTTTTGATGGTGTCATCATCGATTCTTCTTATTCTTGTTTCTCTCATAATTTCTCACACTGTTGTTCCCATCATTGTCTCTGTCGTCATTGTGGACTAGTGCTATTTATAGAATCACAGCATCTGAATACCATCATGGTCAGTTTGTCTTCTGAATGTTGATATGTTAATTGCTATGATCAGTATGTTTCATGTCAGTGGCCAATCTTGCAATTTACATGTCAATATCTCAGAGAAAGTATGTTGTTTTGTGATAGACCGATAGGTGCAGTTGTGTACATGCAACGAGGTAATCTGAAGATGTGCTTGAGGAGTACAGAGAGTGCCACTGACACTTATGAAATTGCAATGGTAAATCTAGCCTTTCAAACAATATTCACTTTTCTTTTCATAAACTTGTTTTTAGAACCGGTAATGAGATGAAATTTTCAAACATGGCCTGCTTCGCAACTGAAAACATGAAGACGTATGGTGGGGGAGGCTCTCCTGCGTCAAGCTCTTTTATAATAAGGATGGATGAATACAATGAATGGATCCCTGTGAATTGGATGAAAACTCATTAAGGTAAATCCCATAAATGTGCTTTCTGGCCTCTAAATGCACTTTTTGTTCATTTGCATGCTGTATCACCTAAAATGAAAAGCGCTTTTTCTTCACAGCAAAAGTTCATTTTCTGTTGTCAGAGAAAAGCTTCAATTTGGAGCTTTTCTAAAACAATTTTTGTTGTAGAAAAATAAAATGACAAAAAAAACCTCCAAATTTCTTCTTTTATTCATCTTTCTACAACTTGCATAATGTTTTCTTAATAAAGTAAAATATAAAATGCATCTAAATAAAAACATTAAATATATAAAATATAAATATAAATATATTTCATATAAAAATAAAATTTAAAAAATTAAAAATAATCTATATATGTTATATGTGTGTGAAATAAGAGTATAAAAATAATTGGCTCATATGAGATCATGAAACCATTTTAACGAGTTGATATTCACTCTAGTATATATGGTGTATCAGTAAAATATTATACACACTAATATTATTGTTAATATTACAAATTTATATAATATATCTTCATATAAAAATATTTACATTATTTTTGATAAAATATAAAAATATATTTTATGCAATTTAGATATATTAAGTAAGATATATGAAATATATTTTTAAAAATGTCTATTATATTAATAAATGTATAATATAGATATAATTTTGTAAATATATTTTGTATAAAAATATATTTTTACTGCTAAATAGGTTAAATTAAGTAGTACTTTTGTATCCTTTTTGGTATTTTTAATACCCAAAAGTACTTTCAGCATTTTTAAGCCAAACACGAATAATATTGACAGGACCACTATGTGGCTTTTACTTATAGTGCTTTTTGTAAAAGCTTTACTTCTAAAAGTGCTTTTCTTATGGGTTGAAATTTGACAACTAGACCAAACAGGCCCAGAGTCTATTTCTTGGCTTGCAAACTGCCTACTGTTTTTTAATTTCTTCCTATTTTCCTCAAGAGCATTCTACTTGGCAAATGCTGGGAAATTATTCGTTAGTGAAATTGTTGTAGTGAAGGCATCGTTCCTTTGAAATACTGATATACATGTACAAAGTAAGTTTTTGGTGATGAGTAGTGTACTACAACATTGAAACGGATTTCAATCAGTAATTTGCGTTGAAAGGATTCTTGCCTTGGTCTGTCTTCAACAGGGGAAGTGGTGTGGTGTTCTGGAAGGCACTGGAAATTTGAATTATACTGGGATTTCGACTTATCTCATAGTTATCTAATGACAATGCTCAACCATATCATTACCTTTTGAGCATTATGATCCTCAGCAGCAGGTTTGATTTTGTTCAATGACACTGGAGCTTCCAGCTCTTCAATAAGAGATGGCTCCTTGTTACAGTGGAGTATGCTGGGGTCGGCCGACCCACATAGGCGAAAGGTTCCTTGTTGTCTGTGTTGGGAGGCTCCGGAATGAGCGCTGAAAGGCAAAGATGGTGGATTATGTGGTGTGGGCTCTTGTAAACTGCTAATGTATAAATTGTTTCATTCCATCACACGAGTTCTGCCAGTCTGCCTTGCATATACTTTCTTTCTTTCTTCTTATTTATTTTACTGGAAGATAATTTGCTTTCCGCTAGTATGAATTCAATTATGGTTCTGTTCAGATTTCAGTGCCATTTGGTTGCAAGTCTTTTGCATGCTTTTGAGAACCCTGGAGATGGATCCAGAATAAGCCATCTGGATGGACTTTTCTTTTTGTGTTTGTACCAATTGGTTTCCGAAAAAATTTTGCATTTTCATTGTAGGGAAGAACTTACAGGTTGAACTCAATTATTTAGGTGGGGCTTTCATCTATTCTCAGAGCAATCCACAATCCATTTCCTTAACTATTTACTTACAAACCGACGCTTGTGGGCGACAAGATTCAACCAGCTTGTTAAGAAATTCATATTCAAAATTAACATTTTAAAAATGATGCACTTAATCATTGCCTGCTTGATTGAATCCATAAGATGCAAAAATTGGCTACTTCTAGGTTAGTATAAAAGTAGGTGTGCTTCAACACTGCTGGGAAAATGTGTCTATATGTTTAAAATGATGATGGCCGGTTCCATTAATCTGATGCCAAAACCTAATCATGAATGAATTCAGGCAACCCCAATTTCTGCATAACATTATGCGAAATGAGTACGAACATGGGAACATTCTGCGAGCCAACACCCAGCAGGCAATGGAAGCAGAGGCGTGACTATCAAATTGAAACCATCTTAAATAATCACTCAAGCTAAAGACCCGAAAATTTGACTTGTATGTGAAAATTCTGAATCTGCCACAACATGCTATCGTAGGAAAGCCAAAAACAAGACTTGCTAATTTCTAAAAACTGATGGAACTTTAAATGACAGGGCTAAAAAGCGTAGGACTTCTTGACGACAACACCAGGAAAACAAAGGGTCAAAAAACAGGACAGCCGTCAACCACAGGTCCTCAACTCCCTTGGCTGTAGGACAAGTAACAAGATCGCAGTGTTCGCCACCCGAACCCCACCAATTCACACATTTTTCCTCCATGCTCAGTGTGAAGTACAGCAACACACCCATGAATGCAACCTCCGCAACCAATGCTGCTGAAAGCACGTAGCTGTACCTCCGCCACCATGTTTTCCTACACCTGAAAATAAAGAAATTGATTATGGTCCCAACAAAAGCCCATGAATTGTAGTTTAGAGACGTGGCTGGTGGCATATCAGCTGTTGCCCCCAAGAGGACCGGAAGATTTTTCAGGGGAATCCAAAAGTGAGAGGGGAATGCCCGGTGCAGGAGCCACACCACAACTCTGCCCAAGGGGCCGAAAAGGAAGAACGAGTTTCGGCTCATGTAGCCTCCGAACTTGCCGAAAATTCGCACGGGCCCAACCAAACCCTAGATGACAGATGCGTCGAAGGCTGCCTTTGTTCCCCGTGGAATTAAGTATTTTTTTTAAAAAATATTATTTATAATAAAATTTTAGTAAAAAGTACTTGAAATAAAAGTACTTTTGGCATTACATATTTATTTGGCTATAATATAATAAAAGTACTTTAATTATGCAAATGATAAAAAAGGATTAAAAAAATTAAGTTTTAACTCCATCATTAATTATCTTCAAAAGAATTATGTAAATAATATAATACGCAGATCAAATTTTAAAATTTAAAATAAGTGCTAATAATAAATAAAATTTAATATTCATTGTTTGCTTAGGAAATTATTTTCTCACGGTGACATATTTTCTGAACGGAGTCGAGGAGCCACCATGCCCCCGAAGGTTTATTGAGCCGGCTAATAATGTATCTATGAACTGGTTTCAGTTCTGTTAGAGAAAACATAGTGTTTATGAGATTCTTAACATAGCACTTGTCATCACAGCTGCTTCATCTAAGTAGGATCAGATACATGGACCTATTATGTCATTTCTATGGGCTCTTGGGTTACGTCTGAGTATTCTCAAGCATTTTTATATATTTTCTAATGACTTCTAATTATGTCCTTCTTGACCTATTTCTTGTTTTGTCTTGAAAATGAAGATATACACCACGAAATCCATAGTTGCTTTTTGTGCTAGCATGGTTGGTGCCAATGGTGCTCCTCCTCCAATAATCTAAGACATGGAAGAGCTGTTGATCCAAGCTCCATTCTTCCACCAAAGTTAGCTTTTTCGCAAACGATGGATGCATTTACACCAACATCGAAGAGAAGATAAACACAAACAGCGGAAGACTTGTTGGGGTCTCTAAACCAAAGGGCCAGCCATATCTATGGACTATTTTTAGTGACAAATCCTGTGGAAAGCTGTTTTTACAGTATGACAGCTGGCTGGGTTTATGAATGGCGCTTAGATTTTAAGTTGCTTCGTCCTGGTCTACCTAGTAACTGAGTAATGTCTTACAGATAGGCTAGGAGAATTACCTTAACTAAGAACATTGATCGGGGTGGGATCTTCATGTAGCGGCCAAGTTTGAAATCAGTGAGGAAAGAAACGGCTTGGGCCATGCTTATGTAGCCGTAGGTCTTGAAGCAGACGTTGGCAATGGGTCTTCCGGGCAATATCAGTCCCATGATGTACTCCGTGATGACGTTTAACCCAGGTGCCTGATTTGTTGTAGCAGCTATGATGGAGATTGGAAGAGTAAAACCGAAAGCCATTGCACAGGCCAAGATGAGACCCCACCATGGCAACTGAACCTGGTCCTTCAAGACGGTGCACATGACCATAGAGATGGCAACGGACACAGCAAGCAAAGGTAGAACCACCATTGCACCATTGGGGTATGTCCTTGTATTTTTTCATCATCCTTGTGTGAATGTCTTCCTAGTCACTGTGAGATGCCCGAAATCTTTGGCAAATCTCCCTGTGACATTTTGGATTCCAGAATACCAATTACAAACACTTTGTGTATTTATGTTAAATTCTAGCAGAAAACATTTATTTTCAGATGAAAATGGCAGTCAGTGAAAATAATTGCTCCAATGAAAGATGGGTGGATCGAAAATTAATTAGGAGAAGATGAGCATAACTACAGATTCATCAGGAGGGCCATGCGCCCAAAAATGACCATTCCAAAAAGATCCATTTCCTTAGAGTCGTCCTTTCCATTTGAAATCTGCGTGTTGGACTTCTCACAGATTGCATGCTACATTTGCAAGGAAAGAGATACTGATTCCCATAAAAAGGGGAGTCTACTCGAATGATTGAGTAGGGAGATTATACCTTCCATTGAAAAGAAACACATGAGAAAGCGTGGATGCTATGGTGGCAAAACCGAATCCATAGGAAAAGGCGAAGAAGGTGCTCAAACGTATGTGGCCTATGGCTTCATCGGCTGGTAAATCAATCTCAAAACTTGTCGTTGACAATGACAGATATGTTGTAATCCTGGCCAGTGGCTGTGAACAAGGCAGACGAGAAGAATGGAAATGTGCCGGCGTTGTAGAGTTTGAGGCCCCAGTAACTGATTAGCATTACTACTTATGAGAATGAAGCCAACGTAGACGCTAACAATGGCGAAGAAGGGGGAGATGAAAGGGCTATACATGGAGGCGGCCACAGTGGTCCAGTCTAACGTGAAGGACGCAAAGCCAAGCCCTGACATTCCGGACCCAATCTGCAGGGCTATCACTGACTTGGTGAAGAACCAGCAAAGAACTGACATGCTCATCAGCGTTGGGAAAAGGTAGCCCAGCAACACGTAGTAGGAGAAGCTGCAGTTGAGGGCAATGACGAAGAACTTGCCGCGGGTCAAGCGCTGAGAATCCTTTGATTTTTGGTTGAATGAAAAATTATCAGATGCTTGCACACACATGTTTCTCGTTTCAGCACAATTTGAGTGTTTTTCATTGAAGCTAGATCCATTTTGGAAAAATCATCAAACGCCTACCATCAAATATTATTAACAACCCTATATGTATATATACTAATGTTTCTCTTTTTACTAATCGCTTCTTCAAAGTTTGCTTCAAATTACAAAGAGTATTCATTCATCGTCATGAAAATTAAAATTCATTCATCTCATGAATTTTGTAGCTAAAATATAATCCTCTTCATTTATTTTTTTCACTAATTTAAACCGTATATTGATGCTATCATCTAAATAAAATACTTACAAATTACATGAATAATAAGTATTAAAAATTGTTTTTATCAGACGTAGTTCATTATTTAGGAATTTTTTATTTATAATTTTGATTCACTAATAGTTCGCCGGTATTATTTCATGTATAAGCAAGAGAAGAATTTTGAAAAGTGTACATTCACTCTTATATAATTTTAATTTTGAGCCCATCAAGATCTTAAGATGATATTTAAATTCTTAGCTAACGAAGTAGTATTGAATATAATGATTATGCTGGGCAGTGTTTTCCTCCCACGTGGAGACAAATCCATGTGGAGGTGGGACCCAACTTTATACATGCGCATAATCAACACGTATCGGGTTTGGAAACCCTTTATATGTGACCAAAAATAGAATCCAGAAAAAAAAAAAAGTCGGGCGCGCGGCAGCTTGCTTCCTCTTCACGGCTTCCAGCTTTTGGGTTTTCTTCTCCGAACAATGTCATAGCAATTTGGAGAAAGATTTCTACATTGGGGCATCCAGTCAAGGGATTTAACGGAGAAGTTCTCAACATCTTTTCAGTGAGTTTCTAGTTTTGCTTGGTAAGATCCATCCTTGTTATTTCTCATTGATTTTGTTGAAATTCATTTTTATGATAATGTAGAAATCCTTTAGTTTCTACTAGAAAAAGTATTCTTCGTAATCTCATTCTTTATAATAGAAATTTTTGACTGGAATAGGTCCTGTAGTTTTTCCTTCACATTGAAGCGTTTTATATGCAAAAATTCTTGTGGGTTTGTGGATTTAATATATTTGGGTGATTGATTTATGATTACCTATTTAATTTATACAAAGAGGAATAATTTATCCTAACAAGTCGTATCAAAGCTTAGTTCGTTGTTTGGTGATTTCTTATGTGGATTAAATTGAAGAAACTCCATTCCCAATGCTCGAACTCATAGCATCAAATTATTTGATATGGAAAACAAGGATGAAAGATTTTTACATTACAAAGAGCTTTATCAACTCATTAAATTGAAATGAGTGAAACCAGTAGATAAAACTAATGATGCATGGGACTTGCTAAACAGAAAAGCCATTGGGCATATTAGACAACGAGTTGATCAAAGTGTTTTTTATTATATTGTAAAAAAAGTTGATGCATACAAGCTCTAAAAAAAATTAGGTCTTTATAAACGTAAATTAGAACAGAATAAAGCCTTTCTGATTAGAAAATTTGTGAATATGAAAAACAGAGATGGACAGAATGTTGCAAAATATTTCAGTAATTCCCAAAAAGCATTGAATGAATTTTTTAGTATGAAAATTACTTCTAATGATAAAGTGCAAACATTATTTTTATTTAGTTCTTTGTCAGATCGTTGGGAAACTTGGTAGTATCTATTATGATAGGAAGATTGAATTTACTATTGATTTAGTCCCTGGGACAAATCCAATCTTCAAGGCATCATATAGCATGGCTCCAACGAAGTTGAGGAGACTGAAAGAGCAATTGCAGGAATTGCTTGACCTAGGGTTTATTCGCCCTAGTGTCTCATCTTGGGGTGCACTAGTTCTTTTTGTTAGAAAGAAAGATAGTAGTCTTAGACAATGCATAGACTACAGGGAACTAAACAATGTAACTATCAAGAATAAATACCCTGTACCGCGCATCAGTGATTTATTCAACCAATTGTAATGATCGACTATCTTTTCAAAATTGATCTACGATCCGACTATCATCAATTGAAATTCAGGAGAGAAGACATGCTGAAAACTGCTTTTCGTACTCGGTATGGTCATTATGAATTCTTGGTAATGTCTTTCAGATTGACAAATACTCCGACAGCTTTCATGGATTTAATGAACCGGGTATTTTGTCAGTTCTTAGACAAATGTATGGTCGTATTCATTGATGATATCGTGGTATATTCTAAGAGTAGAGAGGACATGCAAAGCAGTTGAGAGATGTGCTTTGTATTCTAAGAAAGGGAAAATTATATGTTAAGTTAAAAAAGTATGAGTTTTGGCTAGATAGCATCTCTTTCCTTGGACATGTGATTAGTGGTAAAGGGGTTTCTGTAGATCCACAAAAGATTGAGGCAATGGTGAATTGAGAGAGGTCTACTATTGTAACCGAGGTCCATAGTTTTCTTGGGATAGTGGATTACTATAGACGGTTCGTGGAAAACTTCTCCTCTATCACGGTGCCTTTGACACGATTGACACATTAAAATACAAAATTCATGTCGACAGATGAATGTGAAACGAATTTCCAAGAGTTAAAGAACTAATTAACAACAGCTCTGGTGTTGGCTTTACTGGATAGTAGAGGTAACTTTGTAGTTTATAGTGATGCCTCCAGGAGAGGACTTGGGTGTGCTCTCATGGAGCATGGTAAGGTAATAGCATACACTTTACGTTAATTGAAGCCATATAAGTAAAATTATCCTACGTATGACTTAGAGCTGGCAGCAGTTATGTTTGCCTTGAAGATTTGGTAACATTACTTATATGGTGAGAAGACAGAAATTTTCATAGATCACAAAAGTCTAAAGTATATTTTCTCCCAGAAAGAGCTGAATCTCAGGCGGAGGAGATAGTTGGAGCTGTTAAAGGATTACGATGTCATCATTCATTATCATCCTGATAAAGCTAATGTAGTAGCAGATTAAGTAGTAAATCCCATATAGGAGTAGCAACTCTAGTTATAAATCAGATGCAATTCATCTGCCAGATGGAAGGACTGCAACTTTAATTGTTTCTCCCAAAGAAGTGAGACAGCTAAGTGCTTTGCAAATTAAGTCAACTCTTATTGATCGAATTAAGGTAGCTCAGAAGCAAAATTCATTTGTTCAAGAGGTTTGTGACAAACTAGATCAGGGAGGCCAGACTGAGTTTCAATATGGACCTGATGGTATTCTGTTGTTCCATAATAGATTAGTGGTGCTGAGTGTGGATAGTCTTCCAAGACAAATCTTAAAAGAAGTACATCAATCGAGGTTTTTCGTACACCCGAGTAGTACTAAGATGTATAGAGATCTCAGACAAAGCTTCTAGTGGAACAATATAAAGAGAGAAATTACTCAGTTTGTGGCTCAGTGTTTAGTGTATCAGCAGGTGAAGATTGATTATCAAAGGCCAGCAAGTTTATTACAACCTCTTAAGATTCTAGAATGAAAGTAGAATCGTATCACAATGGATTTTGTGACTTCCTTGCCTCGAACTCAGGCACATTGTGATATAATATGGGTTATTGTGGATCCACTTACCAAGACAACTCATTTCTTGTCATACCAGATGACCACCAATGCAGATCAGATGGCCAAATTATATATTCGAGAGATTGTTAGGATTCATGGTGTACCTATCTCAATTATATCCAACAGAGATCGTTGGTTCATCTCAGAGTTCTGGAAAAGTATGCAGAAGGCAATGGAGACAGAATTGCACCTGAGTTCTGCTTATCATCCTTAGACAGATGGTCAATCTAAAAGGATGATCATTTGCCATTGGTGGAGTTTGCTTATAACAATAGTTATCAATCAAGTATTGGCATGGCTCCCTTTGAGGCATTATATGGCAAAAAGTGTCGTACACCACTACATTGGGAAGAGGTTAGCGAGCAAAAACTGCTAGCACCTAAAATAATATAGCAGGCGACAGAGAAAGTTAGGCTGATAAAGAACATCTTGAAGCTGCCCAAGATAGACAGAAGAAATATGCCGATGGGAGGCGTCAAGATCTTCATTTTGCAGTTGGAGAACACGTATTTCTAAAGGTCTCACCCACTCATGGAGTTATGAGGTTTGGAGTAAAAGGGAAGCTAAGTCCTCATTTTGTTGGGCCATTCAAAATTCTGAAATCCATTGGTGGAGTTGCATACCAGTTAGCTTTATCAACTTCATTATCAAAAGTCCATTGTGTATTTAACATCTCACAATCGAGGAAATATATAGTAGATCTTTCTCATGTGGTACATACAGAGTAGTTTCAGTTTGAAAAGGATTTGACATATGAAGAGCGGCCAGTTTGGATACTTGATGTTCTTGAAAGATAATTAAGAGTAAGGACAATAAAACATGTCTTGGTTCAGTGGAGCAACCACAGTAAAAATGAAGCTACATGGGAACTTGAGGAAGACATGCATCAACTTTACCTTGATTCGTCTTTTCCTTAATTTATTGCAAGTTTCAGAGATGGAACTTTTTGTAAGGTAGGGAGAATATAATGACCATGAGTGTCAATAACATTATTTAGTTGGTGTGCGTGCTAGTTTTTTTTAAAAAAATATTAATAATATGTGTATGATTATTGGCGGGTGGCTTGTATGCATATGATTTTTAAATGATGGAATTATAAGTTGATGACATGTATGCATTATTTCCCCCTAATATAAGTATAAACAAGAGGGAGAGGAGGAGCAAAGAAGAGTCGTTGCTACCAGGAAAGAGAGGGAGAAGAAAGGAAGAGAAGGAGAAGGAGAAAAATTAAGGTTTTTTTAACTTTTCTTCATGGATAAGTAGTTTACATGTATCTATGTTATCTATGTGATAATTATACTGGTTTGGATCATTAATTAGATGATTATAAACTATATTTTTAGTTAAAATGAATGTTAATATGCATGTTATTTGGATGTACCAGAATTCAAGAATATAAAATTTTATTCTCATTAACTTTGAAAATAAAATTATTCTGGTTAATATGCATATTATTTTGATGATCGAATCTGTTGATTATGTTTAGGTTTTGTTAATTCACATACCATAAGAATTTTTTGAAAATTGGATGTGAAATAACTGTTTAATTGTTGAAAAACATTCTTATAAGTTGAAAATAGAATTTTGTAAAATTTTATATTTAACAAAATTACATATTGAACATTAAGCTTAAATCAAAGGTCTCATTGTCTAGAGTACATCCTATGGCTCAGATTCCTGAAATATTGTTAATATAAGGAGTTATTGACAAAAATTCAATTGAAATAAAAGTATTAAAGAATCATATTCATATGAGTGACGCTGTCAACTCTCTAACAGCGTCCGTAAATATATATATATATATATATTGAGAATGAAATTTGATTTGTATATGTGATTTGGATGATCTGAACCATTGGATATATTCTAAGCATTAATATTAGCTTATGATAGAAATTTTGGGTTAAAATGAATTTATTTTGTTGGTTAAATTTGATTAAATGTGGAAATCATAAAAATTAATAAATCTGATATTTTTAGGTAATATTGAATATGAAATACACTAAATGATCAATGATGTCATTACAAAATTTAGGTGAAATTTTTTAATGTGTATGTGTGTGTATTTTGGGACGCAAGTCCCTAACAGCGTGAGTTGCCTGAAAATTCAGGCAGGCTAGGCCAGACAGGCCTAGCCCAGTATTAGTAAGCTCTAGGCTAGGCCCAACCCAGTGCAATAGAAGTCTAATAAGCCCGGTAATCGGTCCGGTGATGAACGAACGGCCCAGATTGATTTCATCATATCTGAACCATCTAACCTCTATTTTAGATGATCAAGTAGTCAATTTTTGGTTTCTTGGACATTCTGGATCTAGTGGAATGGTCAAATTGTCCAAAAGGTGACCAGATTATGTAAAATTGAATGGTCGTACTTGATTTATTAATATATGGACCCTATGATGTCTAATCTAAACAATCAGGTAGTTAATCTTGAGATTTTGAACATTCTAGATCTAATAAAGAGGTTAAATTATTCAAAAGATGGCCAGATCATATAAAAATGAATGGTTAGATTTGTTTTGATGATATCTAGATCCCACGATCTCTAATCTTAATGATTAGGTAGTTGAACTGAAGATTTTTGGACGTTCTGGATCTAATAAAAAGGTCTAATTATTCAAATATTGGTTAGATTATGAGGTTGAGTGGATAGATGTGACATTGTGGTCAACTAAACCAGTCAGGATATGATCTAAGATGTTGATGTGTTTGATAATGATTAAATCATGAGGTTTGAGTGGATAGATGTAATGATAAGATCCACTAAATCAGTCAGGACATGATCTAAGGCATAAATTTGACAAGATGATAGTCAAATAAAGAGGTTTGAATGTGCAACATAAAGAGATGTACTTCCCTAGATTAGTATTGTGGTCGATCAAACCAGACAGTTTATAATGTGTATTTTGGTGTGATCGATATTTTTTTATCACATGTGCTAGTTACATATATTTTATTTTCCGAGTTGTTGTAACTCACTCCAAAATTATTTTACAAAGAATGTTACTTATGGAGAACACTAATCATGGTGTGGGGATAGGTGTGACAAAATCCTGCTATGAAAGTGATGTTAAAAATAAATATTTTATTTTCTGCTTTATGTTGAAAAATTATCTTATGTTGTTTATATTGTAATATTTTATTTCATAATGAACTGTTGTGGTAGCTTTCATGGTTATGTTTCATCTCTTGTACGATAGATCTTGGGAGATTTCACCCTTGAATTTGGAAATGACAGTTATTTATACTATTCCTAGGACCGAGGTGTGACAGGCATAAAGGACAGCAAGGCACATCCTCCCATTCAGAGGCGGTTGTTACAGAAAAGCCAGGGAGAAGTCAGAATAAGTCATCTCACTACAACAATAATGGGAGATCAAAGTCAAGAAATGGAATGATTTAACATCCTGATTTTCGAAGGTGTTACTAAGGCAATAACAGGAGGACCCACGACCAGAGTCTCCCCTAAACTTACCCCCTGAAACCTGTATGAAATCTGCATAAACATCCACAGATGCCCAGATTTGTAGTCGCACTGTAAAGGTAAAGTGTGGGAAACTTTCATCTACCTACTAAAGTAATGACATGCAAGTTATTATAGTTCATACAACTTAGATTTATATTAATTACATCATTAACTTAACTCATGAATCACTTTTTTATACATCCAAAATATAACAAAAAGGTAATAAGTTTTAAACATTAAGATTTATCCCTCTCTTGAGCTCCAACCCCTCATTAGGCTCCATCTTAGAACTTGTCAACTAAAAATATAATAAAATATGGTGAGTTTGGGCAACTCAATAAGCAGATAATAATTAAATAATAATTAACAAAATAAGTAAGTTAAACAAATTAAATTACTATCATGGTAATGATTTAATTACACCATACGTATCTAACCCAAGTGAGCCAACTTTTTCTTTTATTTGTACTGACTTCTTCTATATCATGATCATCATAACACCTCATCATAATCGATCATAAATAGATGTGTTTAATCAAACAATACATATATATTTTACTTGTCGATAACCAATGCCATGCTCGGGAGGCATCCAATAAAGTGGACTCAGCCACATCAAAGTAGACCTAGCCACTACCAAAGTGGTTTCAACCACCACCAAGTGGTCTCAACCACCACCAAGTGGTCTCAACCAACACCAAGTGGACACATCCACAATAAAGTGAACTTCACTTTCTTACTATATTGGTGTGCTCTGGTTTATCCCTGCAACCCTGTTACGACTGTTGCGAGAATCATGACAATGTGGCCCACATAGTCTATGATTTCTCTCCTTCATTGCAACCTAAGGTTATGAGTTTCCCATTCACACTCATTAAGTAATCAAGGGAGTTACACACAATAGGCTAGAACCAACCTCATTGCCATTACAGATGGCACAATCAAACATCGTCTCTACATGAGCGGAATCAGAATATTCAAAGGAAACCATTTTGGTTGACATACAAACCCAATGCACATTACAATATTTTTTGCAGGAACTCAATCCTTTCATTATCCATATCCACTATCCAAACATATATTCATGCTAAATCAATTAACCACATCTAATTTCATCTTCACTAAATAGTCAAGCCCAAGCACATCTAATGAACTAGCATGTCATTCTAAGAGTTATCACAATATGATTTTTCTTATGTTTTCATCACATTTCTAATATTTTTTTATAATATTATAACAAAATACACCTTCTAAATAGCATAATTATCATAATTATACTTAATTTGACAAAATAAAAAAATACAAAAAATATTAAAAAGTTATTGTTCACAAGGACCTAGATGCTGCGACATCTGATTTGGATGTTGCGGCATTCAAATTCTACAATTCAAGCACCGCGACATCTAATTTAAATGTCATAGCATTCAACTCTCTGCCTCCGAGTTACTGTTCATAGTGGGCTGAGCGTCGCTTCATTCAATTTGGATGCCACAGCATTCAACCCTTGATGTCCATTCTTCATACAAGTGCCGCAGCATCCATTTTTATGCCATAGCATTCAATTTGATCGTCATGACATCTGATTTGATGTCGCAGCATTTGGTTCGTTGTCTCCCTTGTGTAGTTAGGATTTTTGCCTTGTTTGCATCTATGTATGCTACTTAATTTGCTAAGTATAATTAAACTATATAACTTCATTTCAAAACATCTCAAATCTATTTCATATACTTTAAGCATGGAAATAACATAACTCAATGACTCTTAGACAATTATCATGCCCAATATACATGTATAGGTATAATTCAGCTAAAACCATGCTCAATTACTTAATGAAAATAGATCTACTTACCTTATACTTAACCAATACACTTTTAGTATGCTTAAAGCTTGATGTTTCCAAGATTGGCTTCGTAATTTGAAAGTCCTACATTCAAAACACATGTTCCATCATCATTCTAACACCCAATTACTATAATATTCTTTTCTGACTTATAACACAATCTTGTCTAGAACTCATTCGATTGCTTACTGAAATCTCAAGTCTAAGATGATTAAGAGAATAACATTAAGAGTCAGTTATACTTAACTCTCTTAAGATCATTTCATCTAATATGCATGATGCATCATCCAATTGCATAGTTGCAAGTAATTCCAACCATACCCAATTTGGGATTTCTATCCCGCTCCACATATGAACAAGTTTCAATAAAGTTTATACTATAATTCACAAGCTAATCATCCATTTCATCACTCAAACAATGTTTTCCCTAAACCCTAGTTTCCTATAGTTGGGTATTTGCTTTGGAAACCTACAATTTAGCAATTCTACCTGATAGAAATTACTGATTGATAATAAAAATTACTTACCCCTCACTTTACTCCAGCTAGGATCCATAGACTTAGCTTGTAGAATGAACCTCAATTCTCGATATCTTTCCCTTTTCTTAATCCACCCCAAGACGATGCTTTTTTAGTTTGAATCATTGCAGCAAAGATATCAATCTTGTATTGTTTCTGCATCAAACACTACACAAATCGGTAATTTTTGAGGATTGGGAAGCAAAAGGGAAGAGTTAATGGGTTCAGTTGTTGGGAGTAGGGCTGATAGAGTATTTTAAGCTCCCTCTCTAATGGTACTCTGGTGACGTATGGGAAGGTATGCATCAGCAGCCCAAAATTTCTATTTAGTACCCTCTTTTATCACTAAATTCTCATCTCATAACACTATAATAGTTTGTCATTTGGCCATGTGGAATCAAGATTTTTTCCCTTTTCTAGTGCCAACCATTACGCATGCACTAACCCACTCAAGTTGTCTAACTAGTCTGCCTACTACAAAAATTTCAAGGCATCATAAATAAAGTATAAGTACTATGGAAAGCTAGGACATATGATTGGAGAATGCAAAAAGCTGAAAAGAGATGAACATAACAAGAAGAAAACTAAAGAAAATAAAAATAAAGATAAAGCAAAGGCAGTAGTTGTCCTTGAAGATGATGTGGTTATTACTTATGATATTAGTTGTCTAACCAATAATATGTTTACATGGGTAATTTTGTAACTTTTTCACATGTAACTCCTCGTAGAGAATTCTTTTCATCTTACACTAGTGGTAGTCTTAGCTATGTAAAGATGAGAAATGGTGTTCAATGCAAGATTAGTGGCATTGGTGATGTTTGGCTAGAAACTTTTATGGAATGCAATCTATTGTTGAAAAATGTCAAGCAAGTTCCGAAATTATGTTTTAATTTGATCTTTACAGGATAGTTAGACAATGATGGGTATCATCATCACTTTAGTGGTGGTAGATGGAAACTAACAAAAGGATCTCACATTTTGGCTAAAGGGGAGAAAACAGACACACTTTACAAAACTTATGCAAAGTTAGTGAAGGAAGAAGTGAATGCAGTTGAGCGTAAATTCTCCTAAGAGCTATGGCATAAAAGACTTCGGCACATGAGCGAGAACTTGAGATTCTTACCAAGAAGGCAACTTTTGCCTAAAGATATGCCATTGAAACCTTGCACTGATTGTTTAGTTGAAAAACAATGTAGAGTTTCATTTCATAGATCTCCTCAGCATAGAAGGAATGATTTTCTTGATTTAGCTAATACTGATATTTGCTCTATGAGTGATAGGACTCTTGGTCGTGCTATATATTTTATTATTTTTATTAATAACCATTCCAGAAAGGTGTGGGCTTATATTTTGAAAGCCAAAAAAGAAGTGTTAGCTAGATTCAAGCAATTTCATCTAAGTGTCAAAAGAGAAACTGGAAGGTAGTTAAAATGTGTTTGTGCAGATAACAATGGTGAGTATAGAGGTCCTTTTGAAAGGTATTGCAGTAAATAAAGTATCAAGCTTAAGGAGATAGTTCCTAAAATACCTAAACAGAATGAGGTAGCAAAGAAACTGAATAAAGTAATTTGTGAGAGAATCAGATGTATGCTCTCTCATGCAAAATTGTTAAAGTCCTTTTGGGGTGAGGCCATGAGAACTTTAGTAGATACCAGAAAAGATTTGAAGAGGAAAAGATATTTTTTATGAATATTTACAAGTATTTGGTTACAGGGCTTTTGTTCATATTCTTAAAGATGAAAGATCTATGCTTGATAGTAAGACTAAACAATGTATCTTTCTTGGTCATGCACATAATGAATTTGGTTACAGGTTATGGGATCTAGTTGACAGGAAAGTTATCAGAAGCAGAGATGTAGTATTCTTTGAAGATTAGACTATTCAAGATTTAGCCAACAGAAGGTTCTGTTAACATAGATCCAAGTCCTTCACCCATGGTGCATGCTGAAAATGGGGGAGATGAATAGGAAGATCATTATGATGATAATGTTGCAGTTGATAATATGCCAGATCAGCAAGTTGGGCAAGCCTCTTCAAAACCACCAGTACAACCTCAATGGGAAAGGTCTGCAAGATAATGTCATACTTCCAACGGGTATCTTCCTAATGAATATGCGATGGTCACTGATCAAGGCGAACCACAAAGCTACCAAGAAGTAATGTCTCATGAGCAGAAAGTTGAGTGGATGAAAACCATGTAAGAAGAGATAAGGTCCTTGTATGAGAATCACACTTATGAGTTAGTGAAACTACCTATGGGTAAAAGAGTACTAAAAAATAAGTGGGTCTTTGAGTTAAAAATAAAAGAAAAAAACTAGCAGTCAAGGTACAAGGCACGATCGGTTGTAAAGAAATTTGGTTAGAAAAAAGGGTGTTAATTATCATGATATTTTCTCCCCTATGGTGAAAATGAATTCTATTAGATATATTGACAAAGATAGTAACCAACGAGAAGCTAATGACATATAGAGACATAGTAGGTCTCATTGAGCCCTCCACATGGTTGGAAAGGGGGAGATTTATTGGGTGGTGTTTTCCTCCAATGTGGAGACAAATCCACATGAAGGTGGGACCCAACTTAGGCATGCATAGCCAACATGTATTGGGTTTGGAAACCCTTTGTATGTGTGATAAAAATAGAATTCAAAAAAAAAGGGAAGGAGCATGCAATAACTTATTTCCTCTTCACGGCTTCCAACTTTTGGGTTTTCTTCTCCTAGCAATGTCATAGCAATTTGGAGAAAAATTTCCAACATTTCCTTATCATTCAAGCCATCAAGCAAGGTATTTAGGGGAGAAATTCTTAACCTCTTCTTAGTTAGTTTCTAGTTCTGCTTGGTAAGATCCATCCTTGTTACTTCTCAGTGATTTTGTTGAAATATATCTTTGTGATGCTATTGAAATCTTTTAGTTTTTACTAAAGAAGAACATACTTTGTGATCTCATTATTCTATAGTTGAAGTTTCTAAGTGGACTAGGTCCCATGATTTTTTCCTTCACATTGAGGAGTTTTCCATGTAAAAATTCTTATGGGTTTTTATGGGTTTGATCTATTTGGGTGATTGATTTATGTTGATTGAATTTGTGATTACCTATTTAATTTATACAAAGAAGGATATTTTATCCCAAGAGATTAAATCAAACTTATCCAATCATCAATGGTTCTAAAAATGCAAAGGTTCCTTTAAAATTTTGACAAAAAAAGAAACCCTAGAATCAATTGCCTAATTAATGGATCAAGCTGAGATTATGATCTTTATAGAACCCTCAAATAAGAGGGGAGGTATTATTATGTAAAAAAAATGCATTGGGATTTGAGATTCTTAATAGGACTATTTCTAAAAGGAACAATATTAATAATACGTCAAATTTCATGGCAGATGGTATATTTGGTGATAATGTAAAATACTTTATAATTTCACATGTGAGCATTGGTAGTAAGTCAAATCCATACTTTAAAGGGAATAGAAAGAAAAGGCTAGCTAATTTAATATTTTTTGTTCCCAACAAAAGAATATGATTTTTTTTGTTAGCTTTGAAGAAGAAAGGACTACTATCATAGAATTATAAGCTAATAGGTGGACGGTCTAGATCTAATTCTTATCAACTAATGTACAAAATCTAGCTTTAATATGGCAATGTGAAGCGTATTGGAGAAGGGAGACTTGAACGAGAGTGGTGGGCTGCCACATATGGGCTGGATCTACCACATACTTCCTCAACAGCCCAGCCCATCCATATCCCAAAACCTACACCCATGCAGCTCAGGTTAGCACTCACCGCAACGAATTACCAGAAACATGCGCACAAGATGAAAGAAAAATGACTATGAACGAATCACTCAATGCAGCGAGCTGCAGAAGACATAAGAAAGAAAGCACACCACATGAATGATGCAATTCCTACGCCAGCTCGACTCCGCATCATAAAACCTCAAAAAATGCTCTAAAAATGCCCCCTTTTTTTCCTCCTTTCAGGAGACATGCATGTGTCGTGATGAGGAGAATCTAGGCAGCGATGAAGGAGATGCTCCTACCGTAAAACGCTTTGATGATGTTGATAATACCAACGGCATTGGCAGATCCACTGTCGAACGTCGACTCGGCATTGGCGAAGATCGAGATTGGAACGTGCTCCTTCATGTTGAATGGACATGGATTGAGAGGATTGAGCGAGAACTCCCTGGATCCCAATCCGGAGATCCAGAGAGCACGGACACCATGAAGTGTCTGACGGGCAACAATGCCACCTGCACGGAGATCTGGGTGATCATGAGTGGCCTCGTCCAGTAGGTGAAGAACTTAAGGAGAGGAGAGTCATTAGGGGTGCAACTTGAGTTGAGTTAACCAAAACCAAAATTCTAATTTTGGTTAAGTTTGGGTTGATGGCAACCTAACCTAAAACCTGCTGGAATTGCATATTATTAGTTACATTTTTTACTTCTCATAATTCATATTACATTATTCATTCTTTTTAAAAAATTTTTTATAAAACACAAATGACCGACCAATCTCATATCATTCTTATAATCTCTATCTCTATTCCGAGTGCAAACATTTTTCTTCTAGTTGATTTTATCTCCCTAGTTTAATCCCCATCTTCATATCCTTTTTGAAAATCTCCTTGGACATAATTAAATGTTATTTAAAATTATGTTTTATTTACCTACTTGATAAACTTATTATCTTATTTGGATTTGGAACTTTTGTTTGATGTTGGATATGTAAATTTTAAATATGTAATGGATTAATTTTATTTAAATGTTATTGAATCTTGAAAATGAATAGTCTTTTTTTTACTTATTTACATATTCCGAATTCAACCCAAACCCGACCTACTGAATTTGGTTTGGGATTGAGATTTTAAAATTAGGGTTGAGTTAAAGTTAGGATTAAGGTTTTAGACCTTAGGTTAGGATTAAGGTTAAGGTTGACCTCAATCCAATTCTGACTAACCCCAGTTGCACCCCTAATCGTCTATGTTTGGCACCGTCAGCTGCACCTCCTCCACTGGCATTATATTGTCGTTGTAGTAGTTTCAAAGCTTTTGGTGGCCTTTTCTTCTTTTCCCGGAGGTTACGACCCCTTGATTTCTAGTAGTGTTTTCAAATCGGATGGGACCGGCCAGTCCGACCGGTTCAACCATGAACCAGTGAGTTGACCAATCCGATCTAGCCCGATTTACGATTCAATAAAAAAATATTTAAAATTACTAGTAAAATAAAAGATAAATGAAAATAAAATATTATTATACAAAATATTTATATATTTAGATCAAGATCTATAATTTAAATTTTTCAAAAATATGTTATATTATTTTAAATTTTTTATATAAAAAAGATCGGTTAGACTGTGAGCACCTTACTAGTTCAATCTCCCGTCGGTTGAGAGCGAGAGAGAGAGGGAGAGAGAGAGAGAGAGAGAGGTGTTGGAGTGTGATAGAAGACGACGACGACCACGTGGCTTCTAAGGGTGGCTGGGATTCCTGTTTTTAAAGGGTTTTTTGCTAGGATTCTTGTTTTTGAAGGGTTTTTCGCTACTCCGATTGCATCTGGTACTTGATATGCTTATATTTGGAATTCACAGGTGTTTTAATCATTGATCGTAGCAATCCGGTACTTGATATGCTTATATTTAGAATTCACAGGTGTTTTAATCATTGATCGTCGCTTTAGTTTGTCCAACCGCATGCACGCCCCAAAATCTTTGTTTCTCCTGAGTTATCACGCAACTTTGACAGTAATTTAATATGAGTGGCTTTCGAAGAGTCCGGATCCAATAAGTCTGCTTTTACGTTTAGCTTCCTCACGCCCGGAAACCAACGTAAAGTTTTACCATCAACCGCAAAAGTTGGCTTATTCGATCCGGACTCAAATATAAACATTTGATTTGACTGTTTCTAGCAACTAAATTTAGTCGGCCATCATAGGCCAAAAACCATGTGCGGATGACTAGATGAATTTTGTCATTGTTTGGGTTGTCCCCAAACGGGATGCTGATCTGGCTCTCGAGAAGATCCCACCTAGAATCCTGCAAGATAGAGAAA
>JAYJMB010060258.1:0-26610 GCA_036873735.1 Pouteria campechiana | reverse complement strand
CTCAAATTTACAAACAAAATATGTATAATTGAAATATCCCTACTTACTTCGTATCATCATTTACAACAATTAGTCACATTACTACTAATTACAATTTCAAGTAGAATCCAATGATAATCAATACAATTTTATCATATTTCCTAAGTCATTCAATTCATAGGTTTACAAACCAGGTATAGTACACCTGTCATCTTGTATGCGAATTGGTCACCATGAAATCTTCATCAAGGAATCCTCAAAATTCTTAGGAATATAATTATTCATCTAACAAAATATCAAAATAAGGTCATTTCCACAAATAAAAATCTAAGGATCATATCATATCATGTCGTATCAAATCAAATCAATCTAGTTCACAAACTATGTAAAATAATAACATTTAATATTCAAACAAGATGCATATAAGCATTACTATGCTTCCTCTACATTACTCTATTCCTAACAATTATGGATCACTTTTAAATCATCATCATGCTATTACAATACTAGCACCTTACTTTCATATCAATATCCATAATCATCTATAACATTAGCATTTATACTACAATTTTCTAAGTGACCCTTTTTCCTTTACTCATGCCTTTGATATATGATTCAAATCTCTCCCTTAAATTCTAGTGTTCTGCCATATATCTCACAATTTCATTTCCTATTTCTTTCAACAATCATTGCCATCATGGTTTTAGGCTGATTTCGCAATGTAAACTTATCCCACAGATAAGTTATTGGGCTCTGATACCACCTGTAATGACCCGTACCCCTACCCTATGCATTTTGGTCATCCAATAGCTTATGCTCTATTGGGCCTATGCAGGACATTACCACTTTCCTTTTTCTTAAGGAAAGTCTTCCTATAAATTCACTATTCCATAAGTTTTAATGGAACAATTCTGCTAAAAATTGGGTAGAGTCTCCTCTAAATTACTAATACTTAAAACTTGATATACAAACATTCAAACTCATAATTTCTAATTATCAATTTTTACAATTCTAAATCATACATAGAACTACAATTTCAATAAATATAATTCAACTCATAATTAACTTACTAACCAAATCTTCCCACAACCCAGAATCTGTATCATACCATAATGGCAATAAATACTATAGGGAGCTACATCATTCTATCATAATATTTACAATCATATAGTTACAATATGATTTACAATTAATTACCAATATACAATGGGATTCCAATCCCAACATATAGTCATACCATACAAAATATGTCTTCTAACCTTGCATTGTAATCCCAATTCACAGTGGAGATTCTTCACTTGTCCTGTCAACTAAAAGTTTAAAAGAAGAAGATGTGAGTTTAGGCAACTCAGTAAGTAGACACAATTAATGGAAATCAATTCAAAATTTATATAATTTAATTCAATCATGATCAAAGTCATAATAAGTCAATCATATTATGAGGACTTCATCCTCATTATTCTAATTCATATTCTAAGCTCATCAAGCATAACCAAACATACAATTTCACATATAAAACAAAATAACTAATTAGGGGATGGCTTTTCTCCCCCGAACACACAATATATACACATATATGCTCCTTTGATTATCCAATATACCATTTCAAACCAAATAAGTATAACTTAAGGGAATATCTATTATTCCCATACTATATCCTTTATGACTTCATATAGAATCTCATTTAGAAGAATAATCAAATACACACAACACCAACTAGCATTACCTAATTCAATTCAAGGGATATTAGTTATACCTAGTATTGATGCTATCACAAACAAATATAAACATCTATTATCACAAACATGGGATATTCAGTATCCCCAATCAAAAACACACAAGTCCTAATTCAATTTAATGGGATGTTTGTTATCCCCAACCAATCATTGATTGAAACCAAAAAAAGGGGCATCTACTTACCTTTGGCCTTTAGCTCCAGCCATCCCTTTCAAGCTCTAAGCCTTTTTATCCTTTTCAGATCATCCTGTATATGGTAAAATCCCATTCATTAACAAACATAACTCGAATTGGTTCATTTTAGTTCACCGATTCAGATACCATGATTGATTCATTGCTAATCTCTTATACTTTCCACATATATAATTACATACTAATCAATACACAATCAAAAGCCAACATATCTAACATCTAGTTAATCTTTACAACATACCAATTAAACTCTAAATATATTTATTCTATAAGGGTCTTAAGGTCATAATCAAACTCAATTTATCCCTCATTGGGACATTTTATCAATTAATTAATAAATCATCACATCTCCACAAAAATTCTCAACGAATTCCATGTCCAATGATATCCTATTATCATATAGCAGAACCAACATGTAATTAACTTCAATAACAATCTAATTAGACATTTAATCCAATCAATTTATGACTTAAATGGCCTAAACACAGAATTTATAGCATAAATCAAAATTCATTTCCACTTGTCCAAATTGACTCAAACGTGTCTTAAAATATCATAATCATGCATTTAATCATTTATCCCATGATAATTTCAACAAAAATCACAAAATCCCCAAATTTCACTATTCATCAAAACCCTAGCTTTTCATAGTTTAGAATTTCTCATGCCAAATTATGATAATTACTCTATCAAATCATTCTCCCATGAATTCATAATCATATTCACTAATTTATACTTAAAAATCCATCATTTCCCAAAACCCTAAAAATCTAAAATTAGAGATTTCGGTTGGGAGATTGGATTTACCGTTGCTTATAAGCATAGCCATCTTCGCCAAATGTATGATCAAGCCCCAGCTCCATATTGCACCTTCCATTTTGTGGAAATTCGGCATTTCTTCCTTTTTCTTCCATTTCTTGTAGTTTGAATCACCGAAAGTTGGTTCAAATGAAAGACCACATGATTTACTAGCTAGGTAAGATGACTTTTTAGCTAAATAGGTAAGAAATAAGGCTAAATGGGGTTTGGGCATGAAAGGGGAAGAAACAAAATGGAGCGAGAGAAAAACGGAATGGGCTAGGTCGAAAAAACCCAAGCCATATATATATAGCCACCGGTTGGCTCTGCTGTTGTTGGATTGGCACCGCCGGCGTTGGATTGGTGCCGCTGATGCCACCTCGCTTCCAAGCCGCCATGCCAAGATCGATCTAGCACTGTCAGCACCGATTTGGTGCCACCGGCGCCACCCCATTGTCTCCCCCCAATGCCACCGCCTCCACCGACTTCAACTGGCACCACTGGTGCCACCTTGTTGGCTGGTTTTTTCCTCCAAAAGTTTATGAATTTTCTCCACTTTATTCCATTTCTTTTTCATTTATTTTACTCCCATAATATTTTTCATATATTCTAACATTACGGTATACATTCAATCCTCTTTTATGTATCCTCAAAATGCATGAAACAATGTCCTTATATAAATCTAAATCATATCCAAACTTATAAATAATAACTTATCCTCAATTTCATATTCATTCTTATACATAATCGAGCAAATTTTTTCATTAAAGATAATTACAATGTATTGAAATATATCATTATCCAAAATTTAACACCCTGGGTGTTACACTTTCACCATTCTTGTATATCATTTATCTTTGCAACTCAAGAAATCTATCCAACTCTGGAAGTTAATCCATCTATAACTTCCAAATTCATTCTAGATTCTCCAAAAACATTGAAATCAAAGGCTCTTCCCGTCATTACCTTTATCTTATCATATGAATCCAAATACTTGAGGTAAGTTGATTCATCATTTCTAAAAATTACCTATAGTAGGCAGTTACTATCTAGCATTCTACTCTAAGATGGAGGTATCTGGTTCTTCATTTTTGCTCCTTCTTCCTGACTCTGGGGATACAATTGCCAATGACACTTCTACCTCATTCAAACCAGCCATTTGTAACTGATGGGATTTAGGATTTGAAGGAGTTTTGGATTGGATTTAGATAAAATGAATTTAGGATTCTTGAGAGTAGAGAGAGGGGGATTATTAAACGGAAATTCAATAATGGAGATTCGAGATAGAAGAAGATAGTTTGAATGTAGCAAAAACTCGAATTGCCTTTTATGAAGAGGGATTTTAGACACGAGTAAGAATGACAGTTGGCCTAAAATGGAGTTTTAAAGAGTGCTCATAACTAGGGTTTTCAAAATTTTGGACAAAAGATGGAATTTTCATATAGTCCAAGATTTTAACTTTAGATGAAGTGGTTATAAATTCTGATTTAAAAATATGAAATGCAAAAAATGTCCAAGGGTTTATCAAAATGTCTAAAACATCATTTGAAATATTCCAACCATGAAATTGAATCAAAATGATTAGTATGTATGATGAGGATTTGAATTCCAATTTGAGACCTTAAACTGTAAGGTTTCCCAAACAGGCTTGGGATTGTAAAGATCATTAATGATTAATTTCATTCTATTCAGCATAAATGATGAGCTCATAATTTATCATATTTTAATGCCTAAATTAACATATTTAGGATTCTAAGTTGACATTATTTTATTTTATTATAATCATATTTGATTAAATATTGCACTTAATGGAGTTAGTTTGTGTTTCAGATATCAAAATATGTAAAAAAGGAGCTGACTATGAAAAAGTTGTCAACTTGAGGCTATTTTTAGTATATATGAAGACTTATCCAGCAAAAGTGTTCAACATAGAAGTTTCAAAACTTCAAGTTATTTGTCAAAAAATCAAAAATCAAAGGATTTAGAGATCAAACATGGGCATTATAGTTAAAATACTACAACTATCTTAGACTTCTAACTTGCTGAATATGACAAAGGTGTCACTTGTATCCAATGTTTTTCTTAGATATATGCTTATTTGGAAAACAAGGTAAGCATAAAAGTTGCATCCCTTACGATTTTGTTTCCATCACATTAAAAATCATTTGATTTTGATATTATATGAGAAAGTTATATCTAAAAGGGTGGACACCATTCTTAGCATGTGTGGACAACAATTTTTGGCCATTATCAAATACCCCGAAACTTAGCTTTTGATCATCCTCAAGCAAAACAACAATTATATTTGATGAGAAATTGAAGATAATCTCTTAAATAATTAAGAATATGCTAGACAAATTACACATGTACACATAACTCTGAAATCTTACAAAACACTTGTCAAGTAGTCTCATGAAACACTTGTCAAATTGTGTGTGTATGCTTTGTTAATCTCATGCTACATGCATAATTTTCAATCAACAACATTCAATTCAGTAATTGTAATGATCTCTATAAAACATCTCATAAGCTTGCTTGTCATAATCTCTCTCCACTAATGTAGAAAATTCTATCCACTTAGATCACTAGGTCTTTGTTAAGCTTGTAGTGGGGCCTTGATTTTGGCTAACGAAAGAAAATGAATGAGGACTCTCAAAGCAAGAGATCATAAATGAATTTGCACAGAAATTTTTACTCTATTTACTTTTTATTTGCTCTTCTTTTTCCTTTTATGGGTTGTATTACTACGATACCTCCAAACATTTTTTTAAAGTTTGTTAGGATGTGATCCCCTCATTTGAATGATGAATCCTTAATGATTCTTTTCCTTTCTCTTACTTCACTCATACCTCTGTAATAACATGTCTATAGAATATGTCTCTTAATAAGTCAAGTATGGTTTTTCAGGCTAAAAGGGTCTAGATGAAAAGGCTAGAAAAAAAAAAGAAAAGTTGGATGGTGGTTTTTCATATGCTTTGCATATACCATTCTTTCATAAAGGTTCAATGGGGACACTAGTGACATGATTGTTATAGATTAGCTTGAAAGGCTCAAACTGATCAAAAAATGCCTAAATCATTTTCAAGTGAACATGCTATCTAGAATTTCACCTTAAGGGAACTCAAACAAGTTCTAGCATGCACATTTTGATCAAAATATATCAATAAACTCATAACATTATCAACTAATCCCCTTATACTTCACATGATCATAACATAATATGCTCAAAAAAATTTTCACCATTCATGAAAAAGAAAGACTTAACATAAGAATCATTCAATCATAAGGTAGTGCCCATCCTTCATTCTAAATCATATGCAATGGTAATAAAAAACTAAGCTTAAGTTATTGATCATCAAGAGAAAATCATTGAATCCAATCCTATTCAATTTCATCAATTTCATCAATTTCGCACAATTGCTCTTAGATTTTCTTTAGCTTGACTATCTCCTTCTTTACTCAGCATCTTTGAAGTGGATTTTGGCTATTTTTTTCTTGGGTTCTTCAAATCTTGGTATCAACCTGTGGAATTATTTAGGTGCACTCAGTTGATACACACACTCGATTACTTCAGTGTTATTTATATGCTTTTCGGAAAAATTTTCAATGATTCCATCCACTCCATCGATTCCAAAGCAATCATCATTCTCATTGGTCAACTTCATCACCTTGAAGATATAGAACTTTAATTCTTGGTCATGGACTCCCGATAGCTTATCTTCCTATGCGTCTGCAAAATATGAAGAAATAGTCACTAGAAAGAATGAATGTTTACCAAAAAATGCATACTTTAGATGACATGGCAATTGCTTCAATTTCAGATTAGCTTTGACTTCTTCACTAATGATTCTTCTTGAAGATTTTCAATAATGTTGGTAGATTTTTCTTGTGGTAGTGCATCCAAAGCTAGAACATGCTCTATTACCTCACTAGTTTTTGCAGCATCTTGAATTAAGAATTTTCATTGCACTCATCATCATGAAAAACACCTTTATTTAGATTATCGATAGAATTTGCAAGTTGACTAATCTAAGTTTCCAAAGACTTGATAGATGCATTCATGTTTCACATATGTGTCTCAAGGCTATCAAGTCTTATTTAATTCCTATCAAGTCTTGCTTCACTTCTTATAAATCTTGCTCAACTTTCAGTCACAATGGTACTCAAGATATCTTCATGTGATGACTTCTTTTTTGCTGGTTGAGATTGATGTGGAGGCTGAAAAGCAGCAGGAGGGTTTATAGCATTCCTAGGATTTCATAATAAAGATTCTCATGATTTCTCCATCTTAGATAATATTGAGTTGGTAGGTTATTTCCATGATAGTTACTATAGCCCTAATTGTTCACATATTGCACCTCTCCTTATTTTAATTTGTAGCCATGTATGATTCAATTATAGAAGAAGACTCTCTTGAAATTAAAACTTTCTTTGATGCTGAATTGGCTATTGTTAACTTGTGAGTTAGAGATGACATTTGTGTAATGAGAGCTATGATTCGATCCACTTGAAACAACAAACGACCTTTCTTATCATATTACATTTATTGGGCCATTGAAAAAAGTTGGATGCAATGTCTTCAAGCAAAGAGATTTTGCATGCGCTGTCAAGAAAATAAAAAGAAATATAATTAAATAAAAATAAGCAAAAATAATTTATAATAAAGTGAAAAATAAAAATCCAAATTAAAACTAGAATTATCTTGTAATAATATTAGTGAGAAATTAAAATAAAGACAGTTCCCAACAACGGTGTCAAAAACTTATTCACTGCAATTCAACCACAAGCCTATAGTGTCAAGTTTTATAGTATAATAGTGAGATGGTTATCGTCTCTACAAACACTACAAATTTCAACTAAACAGTAGCTATCACTATAAATAACCCTAACTTTATTTAGAAAAGCAAACTTAAGAAATTAAATAAGGAAATAAAGTAAATAGACTTTTGTGGAAAGAAATCAAGATAGATTAACTCTAGAGGATTGATTTCACTTATGTTTCAATCATGGTATTTTCAACTCATTATATATTGATCATTCTCTTCATTTATAAGTCAAGAATCCTCATTAACCTCTCCTAGGTGTTTAGTCAAGCATCTATTCCTAATATTCCAATTTTGATATCTCTATAAAAATTAAAAGATTATGAACATATTAAGATCTATGATTCTTTCAAATGATTTCACAAAATGTAGAAACTCTCCCAATCATCTAGAATTCCATGTCATGATGCTTAGATCCTATTTTGGATTACCTCTCCAAAGTGTCAAATCCCAAATATAAAATCATTTAATAGATGGCCAATAAATTAATAGCATTAAGAACAGAACATCATAAATAAACTAATGAGAATTCCCAATACTATAAATTATTAATCATCCCATGATATCCATATAAGATTAATCTCTCCTCTAGAAAGACGAGTTTAGCTACTTGTAATTATAACAAAAATAATTCCATATAGTCTAAACATCATCACAAAATTGAAGGAAGACTACGAAGAATGATAAAACTCTATGTTGCTATTTATTTTCCTCTAACTTCCACCAAAATCCCTTGATCTTGAAGTCCTCCATGCCAAAAGTCCCTGTTTCTATGTTAAAACTCTTTAAATAACAAAATTTAGGGTTAGTTGCACCTCCATATGAATTCCTAAAGTGGTTTTGCGCATAAAATATGCAAAATATCTAAAATATTAAGTTTTTGCACTTACTGGCATCACAGCGTTGCATTCTAGAGCTACAGAGCCAAAAACATCTTTCCACACACTATTTTTGTACTAGCACCACGATGCCAAAATCTAGAGTCGCGAAGCTAGTCTTGCTACCCATAATGTCCAAGAACTGTGTTTACTATTTTAGCCATATATTTTTCATTCAATATATAAGTTACATAATTTTTGGTGAGTTAAAAAGATAATTTCAAGGGATACAACTTTAATGTTAAACACTCTTTGCAAATCAGCCTCCACCTATGACAAAAATTGGATACAAGTGACACCTTTGTTATATCCAGCAGGTCTGAAGTCTGAGACAGTTATAGTAGTTTCACCATAACTTCCACATATGATCTCCAAATCCTATATTCATGATTTTTTAGACAGATAGCTTGAAGGAGTAAAACTTTTGTGTTAAAAATGTTTCTTGAATTAGTCTCCATATGTACCAAAAATGATCTCAAAGTGATGTATTTTTTATATTTAGCTCATTTTTAACATGTTTTGATGCTTGAAATATAAACTAACTCCATTAAGTGAAATATTAATATAATGTTATTATAATTCAATGAAATTATGTTAATTGAGGATCCAAAGCATGTGAATTTAGCTATTAAAATATGGTAAATTATGAGGTATTTTCATTCAGTTATGGGAAAGTTTTTCAAATTTAGGAATAATTTTTCAATGAGCTTCACTTTTTGATCACTTAGCCAAGAAAATCCAAGAACAATTGTGCGAAATTGATGAATTTGAATGCTTTGGATTAATTTTCTCTTGATAATCATTAAACTATGCTTAGTTTTTTATTGTCATTGCACATGATTTAGGAGGAAAGATAAACACTACCTTGTGATTGAATGATTCTTATATTAAGTCTTTCATTTTCACGAATAATGAAATTTTTATTGAGCACATTATGTTATGATCATGTGAAGTACATGTTGGGTAGTTGATAATGTTGTGAATCCAGTGATATATTTTGATTAAAATGAGCATGCTAGAACTTGTTTGATTATCCCTCAAGGTGAATTTCTAATTAAAATGTTTACTCTGAAATGATTTTAAGTATTCTTTGATCAGTTTGAGATTTTCAAGATAACCTAGTATATTCATGTAACTAGTGTCCCCATTGAGCCTTAATGAAAGAATGACTTATGTAAAGCATGTAATAGACCACCATTCAACTTTTCTTTCTTTAGCCTCATCAGTTCGATCCTTTTAGCCTGAAAAACTATGCTTGACCTATTAATAGTCATATTCTATATACATGGTTGTTAGAGAGGTATGAGTGAAGCAAAAGAAGATAAGTTTTGGGGGTATTGAAAAAAAAATTACCAAAAGGAAAAGGAAAGGACAAAAATAAAAGAATCAATAAGGATTCATCCTTCAATTAGGGTGATCACATCCTAATGAACTTAAAAGAAAATAAGTTTGGGGGTGTGGTAGTAATACATCTCATAAAAAGAAAGAGAAGAGAAAATAACAAGTAAAGAGTGAATATTTTTGTGCAAATTCATTTATGATCTCTTACTTTATGAATCCTTATTCCTTTTCTTTTATTCGCCAAACCCAAGGCCCCATTACAAGCTTAGACCTATTGATTCAAGTGGACAAAGTTATCTACATTAGTGGAGAGGGATTTTGAAAGGCAAGCCTATGATATATTGATATGTTTTATGGAGATCATTAGAATCACTGAATCGCATACTATTGATTGAAAAGCATGCATTTAGCATAAGATTGATAAAGCACACATGCACAATTTCACTTCATGAAGAGATTGATGAAGCATGAGTTTTATGAGATTACTTGGTAAGTATTTTGAATGATTTTTATTTATGTCTAAATGTGCAATTTACCTAGCATGTTCTTGATTATTTAAGAGATATTATCCTAATTGATTCATGAAATATGATTGTTGTTTTGCTCATAATTTATCATATTTTAATGCCTAAATTCATATATTTTGGATCCTAAATTGACATAATTTTATTATAGTATAATCACATTCAATTAAATTTTCCACTTAATGGAGTTATTTTTTATTTTAGGCATCAAAACATGTCAAAAAAAGAGCTCAATATGAAAATGGTGTCACTTTGAGGCTCTTTTCTGTATATATGAAGACTTATTCATTAAATGTTTTTAACAAATAAGTTGTAACCCTTCAAGTTATCTATCCAACAAATCAAAAATCATAGGATTTAGAGATCAAACTTAGGTGTTATGGCCAAAGCACTGCGACTATCTTAGACTTTAGACTCGCTGAATATGACAAAGGCTTCACTTGTATCCAACTTTTGTAACAGAAAAAGGCTGATTTGGAAAATGTGGTCAACATAAAAATTGTAGCCCTTGAAATTATCTTTTCAACACATGAAGAATCATATAATTCTGATATGGACATGTAAAATAACCCTAATTAGGTTTAATTAAGTAGTTTTTGGAGAGAGAAAAAGATCTTTGGGTGGAGGAGTTCAAGAATAGAAGAATTGTGGTGCAAAGCTTAGAGGGAGATCAACATCAACTCAGAGTTTTATTATTATTTCTTATTCTTCCTTTATTTTTGGATCATATTTAGAATACTTCAGATGTGTAACACTTGGTGGTATTAAATTATTGATTATTATTAAAAAGTTGTGATTCTAAATTTTACATAGTGAGTAAAATTGAAATATTAATTTGGAGTAAGAAAATTTGTGAAATTCAAGATAAAATGGTGCAAGTTGAATTTAATATGCACATGTGAAAATAATTTTATGATTAAATTGCAATTGATAAACCATAATTTTGGGTATTTTATGATTAATTAATGAGACAAATTATGATTTTAATGCTTGAGTAAATGCATGAGAAGTTTAGAAAAGTTTTTGACATGATGCATAATTTAAGATGGAAATTAATGTGTATATGTTTTAATAATTACATGATGTCATTTTAATTATGCAAGGAAATTATTACATTTTGTGGGTAAAATTTATGTGATAAAATTATATGAAAATTAGTAGACAGGAATGAAATTAAATAAAGGAAAGATTGAGAAAAACTCAAAATTGTACAAGTCTATTTTAAAAAAATGTTAAATTTGAAAAATGGGCCATTTGTGTTCAATTTTGTTTTCACATAGATAATGGATGAATTAGAACAAATGTTCAACATAAAAGTTATAGATTTTGAAATTATCTTTTCACTAATTAAGAATCACTTAAATTTGATATCGGATGAAGACATTATGATCAAAACAGTGAGACTATTCTAAATTGCTAAAAAGTAATAGTGTGAATTATTGGGCCACTTTAGTTAATTTTTTTGACATATTTTTAGGATGTTTTAGAAAAAGATTTTAACATGAAAGTTGTAGTTAGTGAATTATCTTTTCAATGCATCAAAAATCATGTCATTTAGATATCACATAAAAGGATATGCTCCAATTACTAAGGCTATATTTGGTAAAAAATTAAGGACGGGATTAAATAGAGTTATGCTTGCATATCCTTGTGGAGCACCAAGTCTAAACCTAAATAACCCTAAGCAATAGACATCCCCAGCCCATTTTCTCCCTCTCTTCTGATGCCCAACTAGGGTGAATGAGCAAGCCATTTGTCCCATGCCTCATCTTCCATCAAATCCCAATGAAATTGCTTGGGAAAAATTCCCAAGCAAAGGAGAAATCATTTCCACCCCATTTTTATCCTTTGGGATGTTATTACTCAACAAGAAGTTGCTAATATGTGAGACGCTTTGCTAATTTGAGAGGAGAATTGAAGGAAGAGCTTGATTTCATCAAAAGAGTGAAGGTAAACTCATTTTCCCAACTCAATTTTTACTATATACACGATTAGGCCATTTTATTGATCATTTGGGGATGATTAGGGATGGGAACCTTGCTGAAATTTTAGGGAGAAGATGGGGGAATGGATTGTGATAAAATTAGGAGTGTAAATAAGATGATTGGGCCATGATTAAAGGCCCATATTGCTGTCCACTTTTGTGGACAACAAGAATGACATGATGGAGGGTGGAGATGCATGATTTGGACATTGATTTGGGTGTCATGATCTATTTAAATGAATTTGGTTATCAATGGATGATAATTTTTGACTATTTGATGCTAATGTATGATGATTTGTAGCTTAATATTGATGAAAAAATTTCAGATTGAGCATATGCATAAAGCCTTAAAACACCAACTATTTTGGACATGATTAAGTTTTAATAAAATGTAGAGAGGTAATTAATTATTAAATAATGGTTAATTTTATTCTAAAGAATAGTTTAGTGAGGATGGAAAAATTGAATTTCAAGCATGTATGCTCAAGTTGTTTGTTGAGATGCTAGATGTATGTTGACATGCAAGAATGGACTGTTTGCGGCATGAACTTAATTACATAATCTATTTGGGCATGAATCCTTATTAATTAGTGATCAAATGGTGTTTCCACAATGCTAATTAGGTTGGAGATTAGTTATGATGGATGGGAATTAAGCTTCAAGTCATGTCTATAACTTGTTTATGGAAAAGTTTAAGTGAGGGTTGTTTTAGAATGCAATGATGCAAGGGTTGTTTTAAATTAAATTTTGTAGCCAAATTATCATGATTATGATGTAATTATGGTGATGATTATGTTAGGAATTAAATGTATAAGAAAGGAAATAAAGTTCATATGTGCTATGTTGCTAAACTACACAATTTAGAAATTCATGTTTTGTATCTGACAAAATGTCTAGATGAATGGGCTATTTGAAGGTGGGATGGAATTGTATGATTTATGTTATTAAATTAACCATTAACTATGTTTACTATGATAGGGCTGAAGTGTTAATTATATTGGGAAACAAATTGTGAGTAGATTTAAATGCATGATGAAATGTTTTCATAGAAAATTTGTGTAAATTAAATTGCTATGTATGTAGGACCCATGGGGCAAGGATGTTGAACTTAAATAATTGAATTAAAGGCTAAGATTAAAGGCTTATGAAAGTGTTCTAGTTTAAGGTAAATAGGTGTGATTATTTTTAATGTGTGAATGTTTAAAATGGATGGGGATAGTGTCTATCCCATATGTTTGCAAACGAGCATAGATGAAATGATTGTTAGGGATAGTAGATATCCCGTGAATTATTGTTTATTATGTATTTATGTATATGTGTTAAATATTGAGATGTATTCTCATGATTCTTCTATATGGACTAAGATGGATTCCATGTTTATGCATGTAAACATGTATGAGTGAATGGAGATAATGAATATCCCATCATCGTTGTGTTTGTAAAGTATGCGTATAAGTGTAGAATGTTTGGGATGGTGAATATCCCAGGAATTCTTATATGGTATTGTGAATGCATATGTGAATTGGGAGGAATAAAGATCCCAAGATGTATGAATTGGATGTGTTATGATATGATGTAATTATGTATTAAATTGCTATGTAATGCAATATTTCTTGTATTTTTAGTATTCTTGGAATATTTGGATTGTGGCTTGATATGTTAAACTATGAGTTACACTTGATGTATTTATGCCTAGATGGCATAAAAATAAAAAATTGAGATCATATTCATGCTGAATATAGTTTTGGGATGCCTGATGAATCCCTCTTATTGTTTATGCTTTATTATACACCTACTTACTGAGTTTGCCCGAACTCACCCCTTTATTTTGAATTTTTAGATGATAGGTGAAGATCAATGCTTGAGAGATAGATCCGAAGAAAATAGTTGTATTAATATGATGTATTGAAAAGGAAATTTTTCATTGTATGTATATATTTTAAGTAATGTATAATAGATGTATTGGCATGTCATAGTAATTAATGTATGTAATGTTATGAATGGATGTAATAACAAGCTAGATATGCTCATTATCGTCATGATGTGGCTACGATTTTGGGTAGCTATGTGTGTATGGGTGAGTTTTTATAATTTCGTTTGTATTGTATAGATAAATAGAATTGTATTATTATGTAATGCATGATTATATAGGAGAAATGCCTTATATTTTAGAGGAGACTATGCCAAATTTTTGGTAAGATTCATCTCTGGAATATAAGATGGTAGCGTCTCATATTAGCCTCGGGATGACATGGTTAAAAAGCCTAGGGTGGGAGTGTGGGGCGTTACAAGATGATTTTTAATATTTTTATGAGTAGCTAAACTCCTCTTTCTAGAAGAGAAATGGATCTTATGTGAACATTATGGTATGATTGATGAGTTATATTATTGAGAGTTTTACTGGTTTATTTGTGATGTCTTATTCTTAATGCATTCAATTTACTGGTCATTTATTGAATGATTTTATATTTGGGATTTGACACTTGGGAGAGGTAATCCTAAATAGGATCTAGGCATTATAACATGAAATTCTAGATGACTTAGGAGAGCTTCTAGGTTTTATGAGTTAAAATGAATCACAAATCTTAATGTGTTCTTAAACTTCTATTTTTTATAGGGATATCAAAATTGGAATATTAGGAGTAGTACTTGACTCGGCCCTCGAGAGAGGGAGTTGAGTGAATTAGAATTCTTGATTTATAAACCAAGAGAACAATCAATATATCATGAGTTGAGAATATCATGATTGAAGCATAAGTGAAATCGATCCTCTAAAGTTTCCCTATCTTGATTTCTTCCCATCAAAGTCTGTTTACTTTTAATTATTGTTCAATTTCTTAGTTTTTGATTTTCCAAATAAAGTTAGAATTATTTACTGCAATAGCTAGTGATTAATTAAAATATATAGTCCTTGTGGAGATGACAACCTTCTCATCCTTATACTATAATGTCACGCCCCGCCCTTGGGTTTATGTGTTTTACCATTTCCCCACCATTTTCTCATTTCTAAAGGAAATTTTTGCCAAAAATCTGGTAGAGTCTGCCTTGAAATATAAGTATTTATACCTGATATACATGTACTATATCATGAAAAATTTACATTGTAAGAATTATAAGACAACATTTCAATCTACAACACTCAGACCCATAACCAAAGCTCCGCCTAAGATCAAAACCATATTATGATGGCAATATCCATCCCTGGAATCATACTGTTCCATCTATAATATTATGAATAATGATTATGACATACCATTATCTATCATTTTAATATTTTGGATTCATTCATACAATATATGACATTTGAATCAAACAAAATTACATTTACATTAAGGGATTTCAATCCCAAATTATATTACCACACGATAATGTCTTCAAATAAAATTACAATATTTGAATCAAATAAAATTACATTTACATTAAGGGATTCCAATCCCAAATTATATTACCACATGATAATGTCTTCAAGTTTGCTCACTAATCCCAACCCACAATTAGGATTCTTTACCTCAGCAACTTAGTAAGTAGGCATGATATAAAAATAATAATCAATTAGAAATCACAGCTCTAGAGCAGAACATGAATACAATATAGTCACGCAGTCCTCCTAAGAATACATCACTATGAGGCTCCCGTCCTCATTAAGCCAAGATACACATTCTACACCCTTCAGACATATTACACCATACAGGCATCACACATTATACCACTAGATCATATACAATTCTTGGAATGCTTCCCATTCCATCTACATACACTATCATTAAATTATCACACATATCATTTTAGAATACTCAATATCCCCATGATCTCTCACATTCATACATATACATTCACACATATACAATGATAGGAAGAATCATCATGGGACAATCCTTATCCCCCTCAATCATGGTCCTATACTTTTCCATACCATAAACATCAATTAACACAACATAGACAGATATCTATTATCCTCATCCAACCAAACATTCACATGTTGTATCTCATAAAGGTATACCAATCACATTAGGAATACACACTATTCCCTTCAATCCATACATAAACAATATTCCTAGGATAATTCATATCCTATCATATTCACATAATTACATCAAATAATGATAGTAAAGAAATTCATTTAATACATAATTAAGGGATACTCTTTATCCCAAACACTCATGTATTCACAATATTTAACCCATATCAACTTTTAGCAAGACACGGGATATCCACTATTCCCAACTAAAACATACATGCTTGGATATAACCAACAAGATACTCATCATCCCCATTCATGCATCCATTTAAACAATAATAGGGGGGGTGCCTACTTACCTACATGAGGAACCACTGCAAAAATCCTCATTAGTCTCTTAATTGCTATCCATGCTCACTCGATCCTACATAGGCAATGATACAATTCGATTCACTGATCAACATAACTTGATTAATTCATATCAACTAATGACTTCATCCTACTCATGTATTTCATTTATTACACATCACAATTCAATTTACATGTGATCATCTTCGGTGAGCATATACTATGCATCACATTTCACAATAGTATAGCGAACCATTCACATTCCAACATTAAAATAGTTATATTTGACAAAACAACTTCTTTATAGCAAATAATTACACCTCAATTTCTATTCCAATCATTAGAATTTCAAGGTGATTGTGTTTCTAACAACACAACTTCATCGTATAACATGATTAACACTTAAACAACTTAAAAACCACTCGATTAAGCTTCAAATTCTACCAATTCAAGGATCATATAGTCTATACACACAGACCCCTTTTTAACTCTAATTAGGCCATGGTTCCAAAATCATATTTCTCATTCCCAATCAATCCCTAAACTTCATAAATAATGAATTAAATCCTTTCCTCCATGAAGATCAAACAAAATCATTTAAATCCCTCAAAATCACTATTCACAAAAAATCCTAATATAGCACTCATGATTTCTCATGTCCAAAACATGTCCAAAATCATAGTAGTTAACCCATTAGCCATTTCCCCCATGGTATTTACACCTAATCATGAAAGTTTCCAAAATTACCCTATTCACAAAAACCCTAGCAAGCCCAATCCATCAATTTTGGTTGAGGGAAGATGACTTACCAAAAATTATAGGTGTGATTTCCACTCATGCATAAGAATCCAAGAGCAAGACTTGAAATAGCACACTCCATTTATAAAAAATCAGATTTGCCTTCTTCCTTCACCATCTAAACTAAAGAAGTTTAGATTTGAAATCAAGATTGATGGGTTTTTCTTTCTAAACATGATTAATCCTAGCTAAAATAATGCAAGATGGGCTTACAAACATAGGATTTGGGTGTGGGAAGAAAGAAAACAAAATAGGGGGAAGAAACAGAATGACTTTTGGCTAAAAAAGTTGGCCACCCCACTGATATTGTCAACCGACTTTGCGGTGCTAGATTTTCTACCCGCCACCCTTTCCTCATTAACAACCGACACCACTGCCTCCATTCTAGCACTGTAAAGCCAATTTCGCTGGCCCATTTTTCTTCTAATTTTCTTTGTGTTTCTCCTTTTTATTCCATATCATTTTCCTTAGAGTATTGAATCGTAACATTTTCCACATAAATGTGGCATTAAAATAGTTGATCTCTTCCATTATATTAAAATAATTTCTTTAAATCACCACAAACTAACAATTCACATAATTTTCTTGCACATTTCATGCAATTCATATAGAGAAATTTATCGAATTAACCCTCTTTTTAATACCCCAAGTGTTACATATAAAACTTGACACTGTACACTTACGGTTGAATTGTAGTGAACAACAAATCATTTGAAAAAGAATGTACATAATATGATTGACAAGCATAGAAAAGACATTAAAAGCATGTAACAGAGAACATCACATAGTGGTCATATAATAAACATATAATGCATAAGGATCTAATATGTCTAGCTCCCTATCCCCTATCACATTCAATGAGCAACCACAATTGATATTGCACATGTTGCATATTGTGGATCTTAAGCACACCTTCAAACAGGTTATGCCTTATTCTTTGGCACCCATTTTGGAATGGGTCCAGGTGGGTTAGTGATAGAATACTTTAGTACCCATAATTTCTTTCGTGTCATGAAACTAATATTTGGAGATTTTATAGCATTTATTACTTTTGCAACATTTTTAGGAACCCAAATCAGGTTCTGTTTGGGCTTATGTTTTCTTCGAGAATGATTATTTTGTTTCCTTTGTTGCTATCCACCATTTTTATTTAGTTTCATTTTCATCAAGAAGTAGGTCAAGGTTTTTCTGAGGGCATTATTTTCATCATTGACCAACTCAAGTTCACTAATGGTACATTATTTATTCTTGAGTATATCATTCTTATCTTTCAGTTTGGAGTTTGTTGGTCATTCTAAATAGCTCCTTTTTAATCTCCTTGTATTTGGATCTTAAGGCCTTAAAATCATCATATAAATCTTCTAGAATTTCTTGAAAATTGGGAGCCTTCAACTTCTAGTTATAGCTCATTTTCATGAATAGCTACAAAGCTGATGGTATTGTATTATTCTTCTTCATTTCACTTGAATTTTTAGGCATTGGGCTTTTTAGTTTCTCCATTTCTTGTACATGAATGTTAGCTTTGGTCTTTTGGACCTAATCAATTCCTTCATAAATAATTTCTATTTTATTCCAAAATATCTTTAGAAGAATTGCATATGGAAATTTTCTCAAACTCTGAAGAGGACAGTGCATAGTAAAAGCATTTTTTGGCCTTGGCATCTTTGTTTACAATTTGTCTGTCCTTTGAGTGTATCTATCCTTGCTATTGAGGACTACCTTTCCATTTTCAATGGTAAGCCACAACTGGTAATCTATGACTATTATGAAGTTTTGCATTTTCATTTTCCAAGACTCATAGTTGGCCCCATCAAAGTATGGAGGTCCGAAAAAGGAATGTCCCTTTGTGGGTATGTTGTGGAACATCTTGATCATCAAGAGATCTCTTCACAAGTTAATGTACCCAATGATCAAGATTGACTAGTGAAGCCCACTCTGATACAATTGTTGGTCTTGTTCAGCAGCTAGCTCAAGATGGGGGAGAGGGGGTGAATTGAGCTTTTAAAATTATGCCTTAATTAAAATAAATTGCTAAAAATAAATGGAATAAATCACACAGCATAAAGACGAAGGTAATTTTATAGTGGTTTGGCCCAACCTGGTATCTACTCAACACTTTGAGTCAACCTTCCTTGTTGCACTCAGGTTTCATTAACAATGGTTTTTTTTTCCCAAGTTTACCAACAAACTCTTATAATCGTTGGTTTCCAAGCTCACCAACAAACTTATACAAAGTTTCTCACTAACAAACTTATACGAAGGTTGGTTTCCAAGCTCACCAACAAAACTTATACAAAGGTTAGTTTCTAAGCTCACCAACAAACTTATACAAACAATAAGTCTCTCCACTTGCTAGAGCAAACTAACAAAAGGAGAACTTGTATAGCTATAGACCTCTTGCTTAGGCTGATTGTACAAAAATTAGATGCAGACTCAATAATTGATTAATGCAATTTACAACTAATGATATCAAACTCTAGATGGTTGTAGATGATCGAGCTTTAAGTGCAGATCTTCAATTTTGCATAGAGGAGCTATGAAATCTTGAAAGAAAACTTGAATGGAAGTAAATACTCTATTAATGCTCTTTCTTACTTGATTTGCTTGAATTACTAAACTTGAACAGTTACTTACTTCTCCTTTTATACTAGATTTTGAATTTTCCCATTGAAGAAGGTGACATTCATTAAGTGCAAGTGAATCACAAATATTGTTCGACCGTTCAAACATTCTCTCGGCTTCATATTATCTGAAATAAGCATGTCTAGAATGGGAGAAGAACGCTTCATTGGAAACTCATGCTGCTTGACATCGTTCACAGTTTTGCATTGTCAAAAATAACTTCATACTTGATTATGGCTTCATGCAAACAATTTAGACTAGCTTTGTCCAAAATACTTTAGTCCATCTAAAAATATACTTCGGACTAACTGAAGCGATTAGAGTCACTTGGCTGCACATCCGAGCTTCAGCTTTGTCTAAAATTGGTTTGACAATGTCTAAAATAATATTTTACAATGTCCAAAACATTGTTAACTGTCATAGTTTGAAGCTTCACTTGCGTCCGAACTTAGGCATCTCTTCTTACATACTTCGGCAATTTTCTGAGAACATGTCCAAAGTGACTTTGTAACACTTGATTGATGCCAAACATATCCTTCAACTATAATATATGCTTGGAAGCTTATCCCTTTCATTTGAAATATTTTAAGATAAGGTTCTTGTGTCTATAGTCTTAATCTTTCAAGCACTTTGAACTTCTTCATGTTCTAAGTTTGTTCGAAATCTTTTCTAAGTTCAATGTCATTCTTTCTCTTTTGATCATTTATGTTTTCTTCCTATATTCAATGGATCTTGTATTTGAAATAATCTTATTTGTGTTGTCTACTTAACTAAAGTGATTTCCCTGAAATATTTTATACCTTCATTGCAGTACTAGGGAACATAATTGTCAATACCTTCAGTATTCACTCACATGTTTTTGCTCATCATCCAAACTTAGTTGGCTAAATAAATTCATTATCAAAATTAAACCAAGTAAAGGAGGTTTGGATCAACAACAAAATCCACCAAAAATGGGAAGAAAACATAATTGCTCAAAAGAGAAAGAATGACACTGAACTTAGAAAAGGTTTCAGACTTAATGGGACATGTCTAAAATCATAAGGAACAAACTTAGAACATAAAGAAGTTCAAAGTGTCCGAAGAATGAAGATTGTAGGCACAAGAATCATGTATGAAAATGTTTTAGATGTATGATCTGAGCTTCCACAACAAATCTGCAGTTGAAGGATTTGTCTAGCATCTTGAAAGAGCTCCAAAGCAAGTTCAAACGTGCTTCAGACATGATGAAGCATGCTATTGAAGTAAACAAGACTAGATAATTAAGTTAGGATGCAAAAGAAGCTTCAAACATTATGAAATCAAGTTTGGACATGAAGCCAATTTTACATGGAGCAAAAGTTCAGTCACGAGGTTAAATGATTGTTGCCGCTTTAGTCAATTATTTCAAATGGATTGAAGTATTTTGGATGAAGCCAGTCAAAATCATTCACACAAAACCTTCATACAATCCAAAGTTATTTAGGATAGTTTGAAACTACAAATGATGTCAAGCAGCACGAGTTTCAAATGAAGCGTTCTTCTCCCAATTTATATGTGCTTATTTTAGATAATATGAAGCTACGAGAATGTTAAACAGTCCAAAAATCTCTATGATTCACTTGTATTTAATGAACATCATCTTCTCCAACAAGCTTATTTTAAAATTTAGAACAAAAGGAGAAGTAAGAAACTATTCAAGGTTAGCAATTCAAGCAAATCAAGTAAGAAAGAGCATTAATAGAGCATTTGCTTCTATCCAAGTTTTCTTTCAAGATTTCACAACTCCAACATGCTAATGGAAAATATGTGTTCAAAGCTCAATCATCTACAACCTTCTAGAGTTTGAACATATAAGTTTGTCAGTGAGCTTAGGAACCATCCAACATATAAGTTTGTTGGTGAGCTTAGAAACTAATTAGTGTATAAGTTTATTAGTGAGCTTGGAAACCAATCCTTATATAAGTCTGTTGGTGAGCTTGGAAACCAATGGTTGTAAGAGTTTGTTAGTAAGCTCAGGTAAACCAACCATTGTTAATGGAAATGAGTGAAGCAAGGAAGGCTGAGTCAGAGAGTCAATTAGATGCCAAGTTGGGCCGAACCACTATAAAAACACCTTTGTCTTTGAGTTGTGTGATTTATTCCATTTATTTTTTAACACCTTATTTTTATTTGGCCATAATTTTTAAAAGCTCAATTCACCCTCCCCCCCACTCGAGCTACCTACTAAACAGGACCAATAATTGGTATCAGAGAGGGCTTCACTAGTTATCTTGATCACCTAGTACTTTAACTTTTGAAGAGACACTAGATGGCCAACATGTTCCAAAACACAACCACGGAGGGACAGTCCATTTCTAGACCCCCATACTTTGATGGTTTTAGTTATAGGTCCTAGAAAATGAAAATGCAAAATTCCATAATAGTCATAGATTACCAGTTGTTGCTTATCATTGAAAATGGCAAGGTAATCCTCAATAGTAAAGATAGATACACTGCATAGGACATGCAAGTTATAGACAAAGATGCCACGGCTAAAAATTTCCTTTACTGTGTATTGTCCTCTTTAGAGTTTGAGAAAATTTCTTTATGCAATTCTGCCAAAGATATTTGGGATAAACTAGAAATTATTTATGAAGGAACTAATCAGGTCCAAAAGACCAATGCTAACATTCATGTATAGGAAAGGGAGAAATTAGAAAGCTCAATACCTAAAAGCCTAAGTGAAGCTGAGGGAGGAAAAGTCCTTGCCATCATCGTCATGGCTATCCATGATAATGAGGTATTTTTAGAAACTAAAGCTCCCACTTTTCAAGAAATTCTAGAAGATCTATATGATGATTTTAAGGCTTTAAAAGCTAAATACAAGGAAATCAAAAAGGATCTATTTAGAATGACTAATGAATGCCCTAAATTAAAAGAAGAAAATGATATGCTCAAGAATAAATGATGTGCCATTAGTGAACTTGAGCTAGTCAAGGCTGAAAATAATGCCCTTAGAAAAACCTTGAACTCCACCTTATTGAAATTGAAACTAATTAGAAAAGGTGGACAACAACAAAGGAAAAAAAGTAATCATTATGGAAGAAAATCTAAGCCCAAACAAAACCTGATTTAGGTTCCTAAAAAAGTTGCAAAAGTAATAAATACTATACAATCTCCAAAAATCAATTTAGTGGCACTAAAGAAATTATGGGTACCAAAGTATTCTGCCACTAACCCACCTAGATCCATTCCCAAATGGGTACCAAAAAATAAAACATAACCTGTCAATGTAGGTGTGTTTGAGAACCACAAGATACAACATGTGATACATCAATTGTGGTTGCTCATTGCACATGATAGGAGATAGGAAGCTAGACATATTAGATCTTCATGCATTATATGTTATCATTGTGTGATTCTCTCTATTAGATGCTTTCAAAGTCTTTTCTATGCTTGTCAATCATATTATGTACATGTTTCAAATGATTTATGCTGAATAAAATGAAATTAATCATTAATTATCTCTATAGTCCCAAGGCTTAAATTAAGCCTATTTGATAAACCTTATAGTTTAAGGTCTCGAATTAGAATTCAAATCCTGATCAGACCTTCTATAATGATCATTTTGATTAAGTTCATGGTTAGAATATTTTAGACAATGTTTTAGATCTTTTGATAAGCTCTTGGACATTTTCTGCATTTCATATTTTTAAATTTGAATCTAGACCCATTTTGTCATAAGTTAAAATTTTAAACTATAAAAAAATTCTGGCTTTCATTAAAAAATCCTCTCTCCATCCAAAAATCCTAAAACCCTAAAGCAATATCAAGCACCATTTAAACTCCATTTTAGTCCAACTGACATTCTTACTACTAGTGTTTGAAATCCCTATTCAGAAAAGGTGAGATTCGAGTTCCCACTGCATTTTGAGTTCCTGTTGCATTCAAACTATCTTCTTCCATCTCAAATCTCCATTACTGCATTTCCATTTCAAAATCCCTCTCTTTGCTCTGAGAATCCCTAAATTCATTTTCCCAAACTCCAATCCAAAATTCCTTCAAACCCTAAATCCTATCTGGTGCAAATGGCTAGTTTGAATGAAGTAGAAGTGCCATTGGAGATTGTATCCACTAAGTCAGGAAGAAGGGGAGAAAGAGAAGAATTGGAGGAATTACCTTTGTCTCAGAGAAGAAGGCTAGATAGTAACAGCCTACTAGAGGTATGATAAGTGAATTTCATTAACCTACATTATATATGTTAAAGCCTAGTTATTTGCAAATCTTTATTACTTTTAGATGTATTTCATATTTATTTATTGAATTGCCTAGGTATTTGGAAGATGGAAAAGAAGAGAAAATGAATGGAAAAGATGAAGCTCTAAGAGTGGAAAAGAAAAAAATTACAAAGGAGTTGAAAAATCACCTTAAAATAGCAAAACCCACCTGGCGCCACCGACGCCAATGTTCGTTTTAACCACCCCATGCAACCAGCAAGGTGGCACTGCCGGCACCCACCTAGCTTCACCAATGCCAGCACTGCTCCTTAATTTCAATAGATTTTTTGTTAGCTTGGTTTGGGCGGTTAAGGCAATGAGATAGAGTTTTGCAAGCATCTTTTCCACTTTTGCTTGAGGGTTCTTTCTAAGGGTTCTGAGGGGCAAATCTTTGAAGTTTCTTGTAGAGAAGAAGGGAGATTGCAATAAGCAAGAGGAAGAAGAGAAGATGTTCTTCATTATGATGATCCTTTCTAAGGGAGTTGTTTTGATTTATGTTTGGAACTAAATCCCTCTTTCTAGGGTTAAAATGTAACCCTATTTGATACTCTTTATTATATGGATTGTTGGTTATAGATGGCTACATGATCTTTTTTCATTCATGATGTTGTTTGAATGATTTAATTCATTATAAGTTAGATTGATTATCTAAGCATAGTTAAGGTAGACACCATATGCTAAACCATATTATTTTGGTTCATTATGTTCTTAAGCTTAAGGGGTTTTCACCTCAATAATGCTACAAACCATAGGTAATTGGAATAAGTGAAAATACTTAATTTGAACCTAGACACCTAACAGTAATGATTATACATTTGAAAGAACGAACCCAAGTGAAGCATTGAATCTAACATTCCACTAGCAAAGGGGAATCATTTAGTGGTGAAATTGGATCCCTAGACCCTTGCATCTTAATAATCTCCCTACATTATTATTAGTCATTGATTTTTACCATTCCATTAAGTTTCTAAAATTCTATCAATCATTACACCTTATTCATTTGGTTATAAATACATTCTTTTCAAAGATAGTTTAGTTTAGCAACTAAAATTAATTAAGTTTGTTTAGTCATTCTTTGTAGGATCGACCTTGCATTACACGTTATACTACTATACATCCGCACACTTGCGAAGAATTATAATATGAACCATCAAGTTTTTGGCATTGCTACTGGGGACTAGTTCCAAATTGATTTGATTAAGATAGTTACAATTATTCTTTTTATTTTTATTTGTAATTGTATATAGGATTATTTTTAATTATTTCCTTCTTTCAATTGTAGTACTTTGAATGAATGGAAGGAGATCTTTGAATCCAACTTTGTTTCCATTGAACGATTATGGTGACAAAGTAGACATTGAAATAGAGAGTTTAAGTGAAGGAGAAGAAATACACATGGCTGACAATATGGAGAATTAAGTGGCTTAACAAGCTCAACAGCTAATCAAAAGAGTTTGCACGTTCAATTATAGGGATTTCACCTTCATGTATTATATTAGATGATGATGTTAGAAATTATGAACTCAAGCATATTCATTTTAACATGCTTCCATCTTTTCATGGTACAACTTCAAAGGATCTGCTAACATTTATGCATGATTTCTATACAAACATCCAAACCTTTCCATTTTAAGGGCTAACTGAAGACAAATTATGTATGAGATCTTTTCCATATAGTCTAAAAGATATATCCAAGACATGGTTCATGACATTAGCTCCTAGCTCATAACATCATGGTGAATAGTTTATAATAAATTCATTGGTAAATTATACTCTAATGCTAAAATTGATGAATTAAGAAGTAAGATAGCTACTTTCTCATAGGAGAAAAGACTTCAGAAGAAACTTATGAGCTATATGAAATGTTGTGTGCAAATTCTCAGTAAAAGAGTATAAGGAGTAGATTTAGAGGACTTTATGAAGTGAACTCTAACTCCGATCTATCTATGAAGATGTTAGAGATGACTAAGCAAATGAAGGTAATGTGCTCTATGATGATGCACTTGAAATAACCACAACATTCCCGGTAAAGGTTTGTTCTTTTTGTGGTAATTCAGGACACTCACCTAATTTTGCCTTTCAAGTGAACATTTTTTAGGCGATGCTGAGCAAGCTAATGCAATAAATTTCTACAATCAGCGGCCACAGAATGTCACTTACTCAAACTCTTACAATCCTAGTTGGAGAAATCATCGTAACTTCTCTTGGAATAATGATAGAAATCAAAATCAAGCTGGAACTTTATTTCAAATACTATCGAAGAAACCTATGCTTGAAGATACCTATTTGAATCGCGAAATCGGGCTCAAGAAATGATGAGGAAGAAATAAATGCAAATGGAATGACATGACCGGAATTGGTCGCCTTCGGAAAATACCAAAGGATTTTTC
>JAYJMB010060247.1:0-26610 GCA_036873735.1 Pouteria campechiana | reverse complement strand
AGCTAATAATTACAACTAAACAAGTTAATTTTGCCATTCCCTGTGGGATCGACCCTTGCATAAGCACACTAGACTATTCATCGACCGTGCACTTGCGAGGTATTAAATTTGAACCATCAATATGAGAAATAGGAAATCAATGGAAAATATGTAAGACTAGTTTATAATGTGCCACCTTGCATTACAAAATTATTTGGACGATTCGTTCAATTGATGGATGCATGATAACTGAATGAGTGTAGTCTAAGTGAGTATGAAAAGTGATACCTATTTTATTAATGATCATCAAGTTTAGATTGCCCCACTCTATTCAGGTTTCATAGTGAGATACCTTATAAGTAGAAATAATGATTTTTCTTGGAAATCTAATTTTAGATGAATTAAAGAAGTATTTTCACGAAGCACTAAAATTTAATTGCTTTTGATGATCCAAAGTTTAGGTTAGAAGGAATCATCATTCTTAAAGAAATTTATAAAAATTTTCTTATTTTTAATCATATCAATTCAAGTAACTTAAGAAATCTTGAGAAATTTCACAATTCACATGTACATTATATGAAGGAGCAAAAGTAATCTGATTTTGTTAAGGCAATGTAGCAAATCCTAGTTAAGTGATAAAATATAGAAATCTTTGGAAGATGATGCTCTTATCTTGGTAAATAGGCCTCCATCTATCCATTAAATTTTCAATTATTGCATATTCAGTTGAGGTTCTCCCTATGGATTCAATTGCAGCAACAAAATCATCCTTATTGAGCACCTTTCCTTGGATATTTTGATGGAGATTGCCTTCATAGTTATATTTCTTAGTCCACCATCTTAAGAAAGGAATTAAACTTAGGTTGTACAAAGATCACCTAATAATCAAAATGATAGAAACCTAATTCTGAATCAAGAAAATTTCAATGCATGTTTAATCTGATAACATCTCTACAAAGTTGTTGTCACTAAATAACATCTAGGAACCACAAACTAATGAGAATTATGATTTTGATGCATCATTGAAATGATATATGAATTGATGTATACTTGAAAGCTATTTACATATCTTTAAAAATTCAATTACAATTATCTCATATTTGAATGTTGCCCATGACTTGAATCTATTCTTTATATTGATGAAAACTTATCTTATCTCATGTTCATGGTTATGCTTTATGTTGTACAAAGCAAGAATCCATATGTGGTTGTGAACCCTTTAGGAACCCAATGATACAGGAGAAGAAATATGTAGTTTTGTGAGTCATAACCTTAATACAAAAGGGGGGAAGGTTTTGGAGCAAAAGAAGACTTGGGAAAGAATGGACTGTGGCTTATATGCTTTTGCTTTATGTGCTTTAATACAACAAAGGATAGTAAAACATTTTGAACGAAAGTATTGATCCTATATCATGCTCCTAATTGCACTTACCTATCCCATCTTCTAGATATTAAGGGGGAGGCATCCAATTCATTTAATACACCTTTTTATGCTAATGAAAAGGGGGAGGAAAAATAGAAGACTTGTTTGGAGAGACTTGTGAGAAATTTGAGTTGTCATAACTTGTGTCTCAAGGAGAAGAATAGCATCATATATGATGACCTATTTTCATGCCAAAGTATCAAACTCCATAGAATTACACATTCCAATTAGATAGAGGGAGTTTGCTATTGGCTATTTAGCATATCCTTTAAATGTCACAAGTCTTCAAGTTTTTTCATCATAAAAAAGGGGAAGATTGTTAGGATTATTGTGTATAATTTTGATGACAACAAAAGTTGCAAAAGACTTAATTATTGCCAATGATGCTTCTAGTTTAGAAAGCTTGAAGTGTATGCACCTTTTTTGGATATTATTTATGGAAGCATATACACATCTTGATATAAGTCTAGATGTTTTAGAAACAGGAAAATCATCTTGATCCATATTATTTCAAATTTTTTTATCATTTCATAATGCCTTGGATCATATGCTAATGTGCCTCAAAGAGATATCCTTTTAAATGAAAAAGAATGTGTGCTCAAATGAGTTTATAAATAGAAAGTCATGATTCAAATTGCATATCCATGCTTTACAACTTATGCAAATTTTATGTGGATAATTGTACTGAGATTTATAATAGAAATTATAATGAGAAATACCAAAAGTGCAAAAATTTCTAAGTGCAGAAATGCTGTTATAGTAACTGCTATAGTAGCTACTACAATACCTTTCAGACAAAGTAGTGACTTTGTACAAATGCGTAGCAAGAAGAATTCATCCAAAACTAACTTCGGACAAATACGAAGTGCTATAATATCTGCTACAATAAATGCCACAGTAACATTTAGACAAAGTCGTGACTTTGGACAAATGCAGAGCAAGAAGAATTCATCTAAAACTAACTTCAAATAATTATAAAGTACTACAATATTTGCAATAGTAACTACTATAGTAACTTTTGGACAAAGCCATGACTTCAGACAAATGCGGAGCAAGAAGAATTCGTCTGAAACTAACTTTGGACAAATATGAAGTGTTATATTGTCTACTATGATAACTGCTACAATGCCTATGTAACACCCCGCCCCTAAGGCACTACTAAATTACAATTTAGTGGAGAATTGGCCACAGAATCTCCCCTAAATTTTATATTTCATACTTATACAACCATTCCCATATAATCTCATACATTTATAAACACCACACACCCACACATTTCTTAGGATCACAAATCGCATTATGATAAAACTTGACTAGCTTAATATACACACACATTTCCACTATCAGAAAATGTCAATGTAATTACTTAATACATGCTTTATATACATAAAGTTTGAATCTTTTAAATTTATAACTTATATACATTACATGAAATGCTCAAAATGGTACTCTTATGTCCAAAATCACCAAACCAACATGAGGGTCATGGTCTATCCCTAGTCATGAGCTCCAACCCCATGTTGGGCTTTAGCTTCTGACCTGTCAACTAAAAACCATGAATAAAATGGGGTGAGTCTAGGCAAAATCAGTAAGTAGGTAAAGGGGAAAACAATAGCAATCAAACCATTAGACAATTATAATCAATCCAAGACACATGAAATTCCATGCAACACTGTCCATATGCTCATGATGCTCATGTTCTTAAAATCTAGGCTCATAGTAGCCTCCCATCACTATAGGATGTAAATGCTCATGCCCATAATCAATTCTCATTCATGCATGTATATCTTTATTTCATTATTCCCGAGGCTAGCCTTTTCATCCTTGTATTCTCTATCATACATATTCATCAATATGATGTCATGATTAGAATCAGCCTTATTTCCAAGGCTCATTTTAATTTACTCACATTTATCTTTCTCACTGTTAGTCCTGAAGATTAGGCAAATACTTAAGAGTAAAGGGGTGAATTGGGTACTTAAAATTTTGCTGAACCCACTTATGGATTAGATTTCCTTCCAGCAAATAATCCAATCACATAATCAATGCATACATGAATAAGGCACAGGGATTTTTATAGTGGTTTGAGTCAATACTCTACTCCATTCTTCCAAGAACACTTTTTTCTTAGTGTCTTGGGTTCCACTATATCCGATAGTAGAAATACAGAAGTGGTCCCAACACTCTTCTAGATTATAGCTCTAGGAGCCGTGATCAAAGTGCTCCTAGTACGCTTCTGGATTATAGCTCTAGGGGATGTATACAAATAGCTCTTGCCTGCAACTAGACAATCACAACTCTTCTTGAGTCTAGCCCCAACTACTAGCTCAATGAATATTTAATGAATACAGAAAGTTAAAGCACTTATACAAACACTTCACAATAAGCACATGGAAAGAATTCAAAAGATTAAATGAGGAAGAAAGTGATCTTCCCAAAAGGTTACTAAGAGCCTTCAATGGAAGTTGAGGAAGGTTTAAATACAAGGCTTACGACTCTTCAAAGATGTAGAAGGTTTTAGCTCAACTCAGTTATTGCTCTCAAGAAGAAACTAAATGATTTTCCATATTCTTCTCCTTGCTTCTTGATCTACCAATGTTGCATTTATAATAGCCTTGAATTCTAGCCAATGATGGTAGGTGAACTCCACTAATGATAGAAGACCATTCTGATTAGCACATTTGAATCTTCTGTCTTTTAATTAATTCTCATTTGCTGGAATGCCTGTAGCACCGACCTTGAAGAAGATAATTTCTTGGTTCTTAACAAGTATCTGTTGATTAAATTCTGCAATGGCTAAGTGAATTTTATTCACTTACATTATCTATGTTTAAACTTAATTATTTGCAAATCCTCATTTTATTTAGAAGAATTTCATGTTTATTTATTATATTGTCTAGGTGTATGGAAGATGGAAAAGAAGCGAAAATGGAAGGAAAAGTATAAGCTCAAAAGAAGAAAAAGAAGATTGATGCAAATGAGCTAAAAATCAAGTTGTAGAGGAGACATCCAGCTAGCGCCGCTAGTGCTAGAACCCATGACCACCATCAACTGGCGCCAATGGCGGCCCATAATCTTAGAAATTTTTTATTAAGTGCACAGCTTGGGGTTTTTAAGTAAAGAAGTTAAGGTTTGGGGGAGTTCTTCTTACTTCCATTTTGAGAGTTCTTTATGAGGGTTTTTAAGTGAAATTGTTGAAGTTTTCTTGTGAAGAAGAAGGGGAGATTGCAAGTAAGTAAGAAGAAGAAAGCATGCTCTTCACTATGATGATCCTGTCAAAGAGAGTTATTTTGTTTTTTCTCATAAACTAAATCTCTTTTTCTATGATGAAGATGTAACCCTTTTTGATACTCTTTGTTATGGATTATTGGTTATTAATGGCTATATGATCTTTGTTCATTCATGATGTTGTTTGTAATGATTTAATTTATTTTATTACTTGATCACCGATATTATGAGTTAGATTGTTTATTCAAGCATGGTTAATTTAGACACCATATACTAAACCATGAGCTCCCTTGAATGAAAAGGATAGATAGTTAAGGTAGAGACCATATACTAAACCATACTATTTTAGTTTTTATGTTCTTGAGCTTAATGGGTTTTCACTTCAATTATGCTACAAACCATAGTTAAATGGAATGAGTGAAAACACTTTATTTAATCCCATAAACCTAATGATAATAATCTTACTTTTGAAAGAATGAACCCAAGTGAGGAATTAAATCCAACATTTCATTAATAAAGGGGTATCATCTTGTGGTAAAATTGGATCCCTAGACCTTTGCATCTTGCTAATCTCCTTATATTATTTTTAGTCATTGATTTACTTGCATTCCATTAAGTTTCTAAAATTCTAAAATTATACAAAACATTATTCCATATTCATTTAGCTATAATACATTCTTTTTAAGGGTAGGATATTTTAGTAACTAAAATTAATTAAGTCGGTTTAACCATTCTCTATGAGATCGACCCTTACATTGCACACTACACTACTATACATTCATACACTTACGAGGAATTATAATTTGAACCATCAAGTTTTTGGTACCGTTGCTGGGGAATGGTTCAAATTGATTTGATTAAGATTAGTTATAATCTTTCCTTTAGTTCTTTTGTGTATAATTGTATATAATATTATTTTTAGTTGTTTCCTTCTTTCTGTTGCAATATTGTGAATGCACAGAAGGAGATTTCTAAATTCAAATATGTTTCCATTAAATAATCATGCTGACAAAGTGGAAATTAAAACAGAGATTTTAAGCGAAGGTGAAGAAGAACACATGGCTGATCACGTGGAGCACCGAGTGGCTCAACAAGCTCAATAAGCACAACAGGCTCAATAATTAATGAAAGAGTTTGCACACCCTACTATAGGGATTTCACCTTCATGCATTGTGTTAGATGAGGATGCTAGAAATTATGACTTGAAACATATTCATTTCAACATGCTTCTATCATACATGATTTCTATATAACCTTCCAAACATTTCCATTGTAGGGGCTAACAGAAGATCAATTACATATGAGATGTTTCCCATACACTCTAAAAGATGCAGCCAAGACATGGTTTATGACAATAGCTTCTGGCTCATTAACATCATGGGGAGTAGTTTATAATAATTTTATTGGTAAATTTTACTCTTATGCTAAAATTGCTGAATTAAGAAGCAAAATAGTTACTTTCTATCAATTGGAAGCCTTCAATGAGGCATGAGAAAGGTTTAAAGAAATTTTGGTTCAATGCCCTCATCATAGATATCCACTTAAGTTGCTTAACCAATTTTTCTATTATGGACTGACACAACCATGCCAAGCTATGCTTAACAATGTTGCAAGTGGAGCTATGGGAGACAAGACTCTGGAAGAAACTTATGAGCTATATGAGATGTTAGGAGCAAATTCTCAATAGAAAAGTGTAAGAGGTAGATCCAGGGGACTTTATGAAGTGAATTCTAATTATAATCTATCAATGCAAATGTCAGAAATAGGTAAGCAGATGAAGGCAATGTGCTCTATGATGGTGCACTTGAAGCAACCATAACCTGCTCCAGCAAAGGTTTGTTCTCTTTGTGATAATTTAGGACATTTACCTAATGTTTGCCCTTCAAATGAACATTTTACAAGTGATGTTGAGCAAGCTAATGCAATGAACTTCTATAACCAAAGGCCACAGAATGACCCTTACTCAAATACTTACAATCCTAGATGGAGAAATCACCATAGTTTCTCTTGGAACAATGAAAGAAATCAGAGTCAAATTGGAACTTCATTTCAACCTCAACCAACAAAGCCTACATTTGAATAAACCATGCAAAGTTTCATTCAAGCAACACAAACCTAGTTCCAGAATAAAGCAATCAAATTCCAAAACATTAATTCCAGGTTCCATAACATGGAGGCATCCATGAAAATGTTGGAAACGCAGTTAGGAAAAATTGCAAAAGTAGTACAGAGCCACACACCTCAGGGGTTGCCTAGCTAACCAGAGCAAGCAAAAGCAATAATAACACTAAGAAGTGGAAACGTAATTGATAATAAGGTTGGAAAAGAAACTAATAGTTCAAATGTTTCTATAGGAATGAAGAAAGGCAAGAAAAATACTGAGGAAGGGCATCCTAAAGAAAGCAGTGTTTCTAGTAGTTGACCCTACTGTCAACTATAAAGCACCCCCACTATATGATCCTCCTATCCCTTTTCTAGGAAAGTTGAAGCAGAGTAAATTTGATAAATTATTTTTTGACATTTATGATATCCTTTCCAAAGTTAATGTCAATTTGCCTTTGCTTGATATGATAAAGAATATGTAGGCTTATGCTAAATTTCTGAAGGAAATAAACACAAGGAAGCATAAGTATGAGCCACATGAGAAAGTTTTAGTTTTAGAGGTAGCCGATGCAGTTTTATAGACAAACCCTCCCCCAAAACCCAAGGATCCAGGAAGTTTCAATATCTCAATCACTATTGGAGGGACAAACAAGGTAAAGGCAATGCTAGACTTAGGTGCAAGCATTAATTTGATGCCTTCTTCTATTTATATATAACTTGGATTGGGAGAATTGAACCCACTACAATGTCTCTTCAACTTGCAGATAGATCAATTAAATATCCTAGAGGAATTGTAGAGGACATTCTTATGCAGATTGATAAGATTATTCTTGTAAATTTCATTCTGCTTGACATGGAAAAAAATATGATTCCAAAAAGAGAAGTGCCTATTCTTTTAAGATACCCTTTAATGGCAACCACTAAGACAATCATAGATGTGCAGAATGGGAAGTTGAAGATGACCATCTTAGATGAAACTGTAGAATTTTCTACTTATAATTCTTTATCACTACCTTCAGATCTCAGTAGATGTTTTCAAGTTGATGAATTGGACTCACTTATTTTACCAACTTTTGTGCAGGACGAGTTAACTGATAAGCTAGAATTGGTGCTCATTGCAAATGGACTGGAGGAGGATGATGAGATGATGAATTTGAAAGCTGAACTTGATGGAGTAGAGCAAGTCAAAGAAGGAGAAATTTTTAATGAAAGGTTGCCACATGTAAACCCAGAAGTGGAACAACCATCTGTTACTAGAATTGAAGCAATTACCTTAGAATTTAAAGTATGTATTTCTCAGCGAAAATAATACTTTTTCAGTGATTATTACTTCTAACTTATCTGTTGATGAAGAAATTAAGCTGATGAATGTATTGAAAGAGCATAAACAGTCTATAGGGTGGACCTTAGTAGACATCAAGGGAATTAGCCCCACTATGTGCATGCACAAAATTTTGCTGGAAGATGATGCAAAGACTTCCAGAGAAGATCCAAGGAGACTTAACCCATATATGAAGGAAGCTATGAGAGCAAAGCTGATCAAATTGTTAGATGCAGGTATTATCTATCCAATCTCTGACAGCAAATGGGTAAGTCCAATGCATGTGGTACCAAAGTAGTCTGGTATTTCTATTGTAAAAATAACAATGATGATTTAGTGCCAATACAAATGACTTTAGGATGGCAAATGTGCATTGACTACAGGAAACTCAATGCAGCCACAAGAAAGGATCACTTTTCCCTTCTTTTCATTGATCAGATGCTTAAAAGGTTGGCAGGACATGCTCACTATTGTTTTCTCGATGGTTTTTTAGGTTATAATCAAGCTCCAAATTGCCCTAGAAGATCAAGAGAAAACCACTTTTACCTGCCCATTCGGAACTTTTGTATATCGGAGGATGCCGTTTGGATTGTGCAATGCCCCTACCACTTTCAAAGGCGTATGATGTCCATCTTTTCTAACATGATTAAAAAGTTTTGCCTTCATAACTTATGATTAGTGCTTAGAAGATGTATGGAAATGAATTTGACACTAAGTTGGGAGAAATGCCACTTTTTAGTGAAGCAGAGAATTGTCTATAGGCATATTATTTTAAGTAAAGGAATTGAAGTAGATAAGACAAAAATTAAATTATTTGCAAAGTTGTCACCACCAATTTCAATCAAGGGAGTTAGAAGTTTCTAAGTCACGTAAGTTTCTACCGACAATTTATTAAAGATTTCTCAAAACTTTCCAGACCACTCTGTAACCTACTAGCTAAGGATGCAACTTTCTATTTTGATGAGGAGTGCCTTGTAGCCTTCAATACTTTGAAAGAAAAATTGACATCGGCTCCTATTCTATTAGTTCCTGATTGTTCTCTTCTATTTGAACTCATGTGTGATTTATCAGACTTTGCTGTCGATGCTGTCTTAAGACAGAGAGTAGATAAGTCACCTCATGTTATTCAGTATGCAAGTAAGACTCTAAATAAAGCACTATTGAACTATTCTACTACTGAAAAAGAATTGCTTGCTATTGTATTTGCTTTGAAAAAAGTTTATTTTTACTTGATTGGTTCAAAGGTAATTATTTATTCAAATCATGTTGCACCAAGATATTTGCTAACAAAGAAAGATGCCAAGCCTAGGTTAATCAGGTGAATTTTATTATTGCAATAGTTCAATCTGATAATGAAGGACAAGAAGGGCTATGAGAATGTTATAGCAGATCATCCGTCCAAACTGGTGGAAGGAACTGACTTCGAGTAAGAAAGAGGAAAGGACAGCATTCCTATCAATGATATCTTTCCTGATGAGTAATTGTATTTTGTGAAACAGAGTGAACCTTGGTACCCTAATATTGTAAATTACTTGGTTAAAGGAATTCTTAATCCTCAGTTGAATTCATAGGGAAGAAGAAAGTTGTTGTCAATGGCAAGGCATTACTTATGGGATGACCCAGTCCTGTTCAAAATATGCCCAGACCAAATCATTAGGCGTTGCATTTTGGAAGATGAGTAGTAGAGTATTCTGAGACTTCGCCACACATTTAGTTATGGAGGGCATTTTAGATGGAAGAAAACTGCTCTCAAAGTCTTTTAATCTGGATTTTATTGGCCAATAATTTTTAAGATGCGCATGCTTTTTGTGCTATGTGTGACAGATGCTAGAGAACGGGAAACATTAGAAAGAGAGATGAGATGCCACTTACAGGTAACCTTGTTATTAAATTTTTTGATATATGGGACATTGATTTCATGGGTCCATCCCCACCATCCAATGGGAATCTATATATTTTTCTTGTTGTGGATTATGTGTCCAAGTAGATTCAAGTTATGGTCACTAAGACTAATGATGCTAATGTTGTGCTAAGATTTTTGAAAGATAGGATTTTTTCTTGGTTTGGCACTCTAAGAGCAATCATTAGGGATAGGGGAACTAATTTTTGCAATAAAGGTTTTTGCAACACTGTTAAAAGTACAACATCACTCATAGCGTTGCAAGAACCTTATCATCCACAAACATCAAGACAAGTAAAAGTTAGTAACAGAAAAATAAAAACAATTCTAGAAAGGATGGTAAACACTTCAAAGAAAGACTGGACAATGAAGCTGAATGATGCCTTGTGGGCATTCAAGACTACTTTCAAGACCCCACTCAGAATGAGTCCATACAGACTTGTTTTTGGGAAAGCCTGCCATTTGCCATTTGAGTTGGAGCGTAAGGCTTACTGAGCTATTAAACATCTAAATTATGATATGGAAAAGGCAAGAGAGAAGAGGAAACTTCATCTTCATGAACTAGGAGATGAGGAATGAGGCATATGAGAATGCCAAGATTTACAAGGAGAGAACCAAGAAATATCATGATGAAGTCATTCATAAACCATATATTTAGCCTAGAATGGATGTGCTGCTTTATGACTCCCATTTGCGTTTATTTCTAGGAAAACTAAAATCATGTTAGGTCGATCCATTCCATGTCACACAAGTATTTTCTCATGGAGTGGTTGAATTGAAGAATCCAAAAGATGGGAGCATTTTCAAAGTTAATGGGCATCATGTGAAGAAATACAACAAAGAGGATGTGCTAATGCAACTAAATGAAGTGTGGGAAATTGAAAATTTGTAAAGAAAGGGAGTTCGCCTTGTTAAGACATTAAATAAAGCCCTCCCACCAGGGCCCATTACTCCATTTTACACCGTAAATCCACTGTCATTACACAAAAATTTCCCCACTTTCAGGGTGGGGTCTCTCTGATACCATTTTCTAGTTGATCTAATTTTTATCAAGAATCAGATAGAATCTCTCATGAAAATAGGGTTGTCCACCTAGGTACAAACATTCATCACATATAATAATACAACTTTTTAATTAAAATCATAAAAAAAGAATTTTTATACTTCAATAGACCTCTATTCATCCACACCACACCCAAATCACTCCACAAGTTCCTCCCAGAACCGTGGCTGCGTGATGATAGCAACAAATATATCTTTCCACTCCTCCATTATACAATATCTATCCACATACACGAATATATAATGACATGCCGATAAATTAATCATTGATACACAAATACAATAGCATAAGAAATCTCAAAAATAATATAACATTCAATCTCAATATACATACCATCATAAGGGATTCCAATCTCGGTACATGAGGAAAAATATAAAATAGCTTCTTGTACTCTCTTGCCATAATCAGCTTGACTATGCCTGCTAATTAAAAATTAAACAAGGGTGAGTCTTCACTGACTCCATAAGTAGACTGTGTGGCAATACATAATCAATAAATGTGTATTCACATCACAACATAAACCAACTAAATTATCCATTTTGGTATCTTCAAAAATCCCCATTTATGCATATATTCACATTCTAAATACAGATATTAGGATATTCACAATCCCACACATTTATTCAAGAATACATTTTGCATAAAGAAATTATAGGGGATATTACTTATCCCTACCAAATCATGCATTTACATGCATCATGAGATTTCCACCAATCCCCTAATTTAACACAATGATATATCTTAAGGAATACTTGTTACCATATTACATACATACATATGCATATCAAGGTCAATTTCATGGAAGTCCAACATTCTGATCCATTCAAATTAATACAATCATTATTCCATACATTTAAATAGTTTCATATCATAACAATAAACCATGGGATAACTACTATCCTCACAAATCATTATAAACCAAGAAAGTGTGGGATAACCATTATCCCCAACCAATCAGGTAGTCAAACAAGCACAACCTACTTACCTCATGATAGTTTACTCCATACTCCACATCTTTTCAAACTCGGCTTATCACCCCCATGTTAGAAAATCATATACATATCACATAAATCTTATATATTATTTACATATACATATACATGAGAAATTCATAATAATATAGTAAAGCAAAATGATCAGATTTTTCAGCCTAATACATCCCATTGCATTTTACATATTTTCATTTTTGTAACACCAGACACAGTCATAGAAAATTACGCATAACTTTCTAATATTATTCTGAATTAAGTTATTATTATTTCATTATTTATATAATTATAATTACTATAACTTTTATGTTAAATACTTTTTTTAATTTAGCCTCTATATTGGGTCGTTGGGCCCCATAAGTGATACTTTTTGAAGTAAAACATTTTTCAAGAATAGTTTTACTAATTTGGGCATAATTCTGTCATATAAATTAACTTATTATTATGTCATTTTTTATTTAATTTTAATTTTTAAAACTTTTATGTTGACCAAATTTACTAATTCAGCTTATAATTTAAGTCGAGGGCCCCACAATGTAACGCCTATTGATTTGGAGACTGTTACACTGTTTTAGCTATAACATTCTCATATCAAACCAAATTTTAATTTTTATTATGTCATTGGAAATATAATTTCAATATATACAAATCTTATGTTTACCTCATTTTCTAAATTAATCAATTTATTGGTCAAAATGGGGATGCCATTAGCATCAAATGCAATTTCAGGATGGACACGTTGGCAGCAACGAATTTTAGGATATTTTCTTCCTAGATTTTTTTAGACCTATTAATGTTGGAATTTTTCCACAAAAATTTTCATATTTATATTACAACATATGGACTATAACTCCATGTTTTTATATTTACAACATAATTCAATTTGTAGGGTTTTAATCAAGCTCAAGATATTAATAAGGCATTTTAGTATAATGTACATACTCTATTTATTACCTTGCTGCTTACTTTGATTACCATCAATTCATAATCTGTTTGGGCCATTAACTAGAATATTAGGACCTTAATAAAGCCTTGATTAATCATATATAATCAAGCTTAATTACCTAGCACAAATCATATGAATTTCAGTTCCAAATAGTTATTAACAGCAGGGTTTCTTCCATTGAATTCAAGTTTCCAACCGCTGTAATTCATTTCCATTGCAGCTAATCTATGTCTTAGCTTAATTAAACATTAATTATGCATTATTAATACTAATTAAATCCATAATTCATCACTAAAATTTCTAGCAAAAACACTAATTACCTAAGTTCATTCAATTAGCATGATTTAATCAACTACTCACCAAAATAATAGCATACACATTTTTGTCAACTTGTTTTAACAAATTCCATAACTTTATTTTTAATTCCACCTGGTGGGTCCCACTTGAAGCAATAATTCTTCAATTTTTGCTAGCTAAAAATCCTTAAATCCAAGAAATAATAGGTGTCTTAGGTTACAAATCACTCATGTTTATATCTGCTATGAGTCTCCCTAGCTAAAACAAGCTAAAAATCAACAACTTGGAATTAGTGGACAAAGCTTGGATGAGGGCAACATGCTACGGGAAGATGGGGTGGCAAGATAGGTATTGCTACCTTTTATTTCCAAAATCCTTTTGGTAGTCTACTACCCTATGTGACTCCATACTCATGCACTTAAAATTTTTGATTTTTCTCACCCTTCTAACTTCATCCTCTAGCACATGTGGGTTGTCCATTTTATAAATCATATGCCTAAATTAATTTTCCATTTACTAAACATGCCATTTCCCCTAATGTAATTTATTTTCCTAGTTAAAATTAAAAATTTACCATAATTTATCAATATACACTGCATTTCACCTTTCTGCATGCATTTTTCAATTTTTCTTCATTATTAATCATTAATTAATGTGTGTCCATCTCATACTCACATTAATATGAGTATTCCATCCATTTTTAAAATTTTTCATAATCAAATTTAATATTTTTCCATATTTACACCTTCGGCATTCCACCAATTTAAATTCATTTCATTTTTCAATTAAACCACTTATTGAACACACTCTAGTGTACTCCCTACTTCATCCTCATGCTTATATTAATAATCCACTCAATTTCATAAACATTTTTCATGATAAGTTTCTTAAAAATTTTAATTATACTCCAATATACTCCATGCTGAACTAGCAAAAATTTATAAAAATGAAAATTTACGTATTTGAAATTTTCAAGGTCTCACAACAACCCAAGATATTTTATCTTTTAGTTATTTTAATTTCTTAGACATAGCTAACAAAGGTGTTAGATGCATTAGTTTAAATAAACTTACTTTAATTATTAAGTTGTTAGATTACCTTGATATTTTTCTATTTGCTATGATTAATATATTGTTATTTTGTGATTGATAGCTTATTTTCATGAATGAAGGAATTGGTGAGCAAAACAAGTTAAATTCTAAGAAGGGAATGATAGATATGCATGGAGAATTGACAAAAAATATATTGGGAGGCAATAACATGGCTCCTCTAGTGCCCATTCTGGCGCCTCCAGTGCTGGAAAATCAAAGGAGGCAAGGGGAGGTAGCAAGCGGGCACCGCCGGCGGTGGACTTTAAAAAAAAATTTGTTCAATGGGGCGGCGCCACCGTCCAAACACTTAAATCCCAAACACACGCACGCATGCCCCATTCCCTTCCCACCCCCTCTTTTCAGGTGAGCTTTCTCTCCCCTTTCCCCTTCTCTCCAAAACCCTTCCTCACAACCTTAAACACCATTCCATCATCCCCAACACCAAGGATTCACACCCAAAATCTTCTCACTTCCATCTCCCTTCTTGGATTCATCTCACCCATTAAACTATTCATCTACTTCTTAACCATTTTTTCAAGTTGGGTTTACAAATTTGTGCACATCTCTTGGAATCACAATTAAGTTACTTAGTTCAACTCAATCCTTCTTCTATTGATATTCTCAGTGAAGTGCTTTGCTTTTGTGGTGGTTTGAGAACATATGGAGTTGGGTTTTTGTGTATGGAGCTTTGTTGACTTTGTGCACATCAAGTGTTTGATGAATTGCTTGAGCTACGTTGTGTATGGTTTTTGTTGGGCACAAGTTGCAAGATTGTATGTGATAGGAGTGGGTGTATATTGAAGTTAAATTGGAGGAACTATAAGGTATTCGTTGATAAATTCTAATGTACATGCTACATGTTTGATGAAATGCCTATGTGAAGAAAGAGACCTTTTTCTTGTGATGTAAGCACATATTCTTGATAATGCTTATTATTCTTTTAAAGTGAAGTGAAGTAGTGTGGTTTGTTCAAGAGGAAGCTTGGTAGAGTTGCTTCATTTTGATTGCCCAAGTTGTTATGCTACTACTTTCATTATATTTGGGTTTGTCACCATGCCTCCAAGGAAATCTACTTGTGCCGAACCCTCCAGGAAGAGGCAGACAAGAGAGCCTGATTCACCACCCAAACCCATATTCTTTAATGACTAAGCTGAAGACATCTTCAAAAACTCTCTAGTGAATTAAGAAGGTATAAGAGAAAGGGGCTTTGACACAACTTATAGTGATATAGCTTATCTTATTCAAGCTTGGCATTGGATGCACTTTACAGCTCAACCAAAAGAGATAGTAGTGCCACTAGTTAGAGAGTTTTATGCCAACACCTAAGAATAGTTTAAAGCAAAACTGACAGAGCTTAAATCACTGGTGTGTGAAAAGATGGTTCCTTTTAACAAAGTAGCTATCAACTAAGTTTATGAGCTAGATGACATTGAAGAAGATGACTACTCAGCTTAGATTGAGCAAGTACCTGACTATAGTGCAATCATACTTTACCTTGCTCATTTAGGCAGCAAATGGAAAACTGAGAATGATAAAGTAATAAGTTTTATGAGAGGGCATTTGGAGGCAAAAAGTAAGGCATGACACTATTTCATTTTAGCAAAAATGTTGCCTTCCAACCATGTAAGAGCTATTTAGACATGGTTGTCCATTGATATGGGCCGAGTGATCAAGTGCTTCATCATCTCATTCATCATAGGAAGGCTCACAAATGGACTGGAATACCCTTCACTCATTTGTCGGTTGTGTCTTATGGCTAGAGTTTCTACCATTGCTAAAGAGGAACTTTAACAACCTCTTCTGGTAATCAATGATGCAGTTATGGAAACATTTGAGAGACAGAGCGTAGAAGTGCAAGAGTGAGTCCTTCACCTTTACCTCCAAGCTCTCCTCATCAGAGACCCACAAGGAAAGCCTCTTTGAAAGAACCTTCCCTTGCTGATCTGCAAACACACCTAATGGGAGTTCAATCTTATCAAAGGAAAATGATGAAGGACTAGCAAAAATTACTCACATATATGGTAGATCACAACAATGCTCTTACTGCCATGCTCCAGAGTTATAACATATAACCAGGTGATAGCTCCATTGTCTTCCTCACTCCTCCAATTTCATGATCTACCAAAAGAATCTTCGATTTGGGTGGAAAGTGAAAGCTCAGACAAGTGATCCATCCATTTTAGGGAAGTCCTTGTTTTTCATTACTTTATTCTACATTGAGGACAATGTTATGTTCAAGTTTAGGGGTATTAGCTTGTTGTTTATGGATATATTTGTCTAAGTTTGGGGGTTGTTGTAGTTTGTCTAGTTTGTGTGTTGTGTGTTTAGTTGATTTGTCTAGTTTTGATAGTTTATGTGTTATGTTTAAATCTTTATGTTGAGTACTTTATTTGATTGAGTTGTGTGTTTTGAACATTGATCAGGGTCATCATATAAAACTAATAACATGTATGTGACATTTTACAATAGCCCAAGTTAAGTTGAAAATGATAGAAATCACTATTGTTTATAATGCTTGACTTGATCTTTTGTCTAATTTATTATAGATTCCTTATACTCATTAATCACATTGACTTAACCATTTCTTTTGAAATCTTTGAATGCTTAGCATAAGTTTAGGAGACTAAGTATGCATTATTCAATTTGAATTCTAGAATGCATTGTAACTATGTTGAGACAAGCATTAGATGAGAAAAAAGGAAAACAAGAGTAAAAACTCATTGTTAATTAGGGGAATCACATCTCTATGAATCAGAAAGAAAACAAGTTTTGAGGTATGATAGTAATATAGCCCAAGTAATAGGGGGGATTACAATTGAAAAAAAATATATTATATGAGGAATGTGACAGTAATAGAACCCACAAAAATATCAAATGCTCATCTAAAAGTAGTCTCCTTGGTTTAATTTACAAATTCTCAGGGTTGCATTGAATATGTAGTACTCAGTTGATTGAATGAATGTAAATGCAAAAAGATGTAGATTGAAATGACTATAATTTAATCTAAGGTGGAAAAGAAAAGGCTTGGGTTAAAAATTGAAAGACGTATGTGACATGTTGATAATTCTTTTTAATTATGCTTATTTTATGGAGGTTTTTGATTGATAACTGAGATCAATATTCATTGTATCCTTTCTGAGTTTATTTGTTGTTATTATGTTATAGTTATATCCTTTGCATTTTTTTGTTTCTATTTTGCTTAAGGATGAGCAAATAAGTAAGTTTGGGGGTATTTGATGAGTAAATTTTATTCACTTACATTTTCTATGTTTAAGCTTAATTATTTTCAAGTCCTCATTTCTTTTAGTACAATTTTATATTTATTTATTAGATTTTATAGGTGTTTAGAAGATGAAAAAGAAGAGAAAATGGAAGGAAAAGTAGAAGCTCGAAAGATGGAAAAGAAGACTATTGCAAATGACCTAAAAATCAAGTTGCAGAGGAGACATCCAGCCGATGCCACTGACCCCCACCTAGCACCATTTTTAAGAACTCATGACCACCATCAACTGGCCAGCAAGGTACCACCAGTGGTGCCAAGTCCATGATTTTAGAAATTTTTTATTAAGTGCATAACTTGAGGTTTTTAATCAAGGAAGTTAGGGTTTTGGGGGGTTCTTCTCACTTTCATTTTGAGAGTTCTTTCTGAGGGTTCTAAGGTGAAATTCTTGAAATTTTCTTGTGTAGAAGAAGGAGAGATTGCAAGTAAGTAAGAAGAAGAAAGCATGTTCCTATCAAAGGGAGTTGTTTTTTTTTTTTTTATGAACTAAATCTCTTTTTTTAGGGTGAAGATACAACCCTTTTTGATACTCTTTATTATGGATTGTTGGTTATTAATGGCTATATGATCTTGTTTCATTCATGATATTGTTTGCAATGATTTAAATTATTTTATTGCTTGATCACCAATATTATGAGTTAGATTGTTTATTCAAGCATGGTTAAGGTAGATACCATGTACTAAACCATGAGCTCCCTTGAATAAAAAGGATAGATAGTTAAGGTAGAAACCATATGCTAAACCATACTATTTTGGTTTTTATGTTCTTGAGCTTAATGGGTTTTCACCTCAATTATGCTACACACCATAGGTAATTGGAATGAGTGAAAACACTTGATTTAAACCCATACACCTAACAGTAATAATCTTACTTTTGAAAGAATGAACCTAAGTGAGGCATTGAATCCAACATTCCATTAGTAAAGGAGTATCATCTTGTGGTGAAATTAGATCTCTAAACCTTTGCTTCTTGTTAATCTCCCAACATTATTTTTAGTCATTGATTCGCTTGCATTCCATTAAGTTTCTAAAATTTTATATACCAGAATTATTCCATATTTATTTAGTTATAAATACATTTTTTATAAGGCTAGGATAGTTTAGTAACTAAAATTAATTAAGTCGGTTTGACCATTCTCTATGGGATCGACCCTTGCATTACACAATATACTATTATACGTCTGTACACTTGCGAGGAATTATAATTTGAACCATTATTCATTAATTTAGAAAGAGATTCATTAATGTCGAACGAAGTCTAATGATTCAATTTGTCTGTTGCTCTTCTTTACTTACTTCAGACAAGGTATCTGTCCAGTTATCTATCAGATAAAGTCGCTTCATCTTTTAGTTTGTCTATGGTTAGTTACAAATGAATTGTAGAGGTGCAAATGAAGGTGGCTTCTTATATACCCAAACAAAGTAAACTATTTGTTTGGAGCTTGCTTAGATCAGACGAACTCTGTTGCTTCACATTTGTTTGAAACAAACTCAAGTTGATGGACGATCATTGGCTTAGTAAGCTATTCATTTGTAGCTTACTTATGATAAATGAAATATATTATATGCTAGTTGCTTTGCATTTGTCTAAGACAAACCTCAATTTGATGGATGATCATTGACTCAGTTGCTTCCTTTCCATCTGGAGCTTTGTTAGTGGTGGCACTTTGTCTCTAGCACTATTTAATTTCATCTGATATAAATAACTTGCTTCATTAACTTTGTCTTTAGCTCTGCATTTGTCCAGAGCATTTATCTATTTGGCCAGATAGATTATCACCTTGGAATATATTCTATTATCCATAAGGCCTTATCCTTTTACAACTTGTTTCTGCATGCAAAGCACTTGATAAATATTCATTAGTACTAAATTTAATCAAGTTTTGTTTATCATTAAAGTCATGTATTCACTAACACTCATGCCATGACTATGACAGGCCTCATCATTCATAAATATTCATTTTGTTTCATAAAATGTGCCAAATGTTACTACCACCCTTTCCCCTTTGCAATGTGCAATTTGTTAATCCTTATAACCCTGCTACGAATGTTGTCGGATCCAAGACAGCAATATCGTTGCTTTCTATGGTACCCTATCTTCATTGCAATATAGGGATTTCAGGTTCACCATTTACATTTACTGAGAATCAGATATAGTAGTTATAAAGCCACACTGCCCAATGTTACATACCATGTATGTCACATGTATCCCATACATATTCACGTCATAAAGGTGTTCATTCTCTCAAGCATTCATGCCATCGAGGCATATCCGCACCCCATGGGTATCATATCATGTCCATGCATATTTATGCCATGGAGCCAAGGTCTATTCATATTCATTTCATATTTGTACCCCCAAGGCACTGTCATGGCCACGTCATGCTCATGCCATCAAGGCGCCTGGGCACTATTATAATCATCTCGTGTTTGCTAAACCTAGGCACTATCATGTCATATTATGTCTGAGTCGCCTAAGCATGACTATATTACTTTATGTTTGTGCCATCCAAGCACACCCATATCATATTGTGTTTAGGCCATACAACATATCATATTATGTTCGGGCCATTGTTCACTGCAAATTATACCACAAGTATACGGTGTCAAGTTTTATAGTATAGTAGTATGAGAGTTGTTGTATCCACAGGGATTATGTATTTTAACTAATTGCTATTTATCATTATGAATAATCTTAACTTTATCTAAATAATTAAGAATTAAAGGATTAAATAATAAATCAAAGGACAAGCTTTGATAAGAATAAATCAAGGTATGAAAGCTCTAGAGGATTGATTTTATTTATGCTTCATTCATGGTGTTTTCAACTTATTCAAGGTTAATCATTGCATTGGTTTATAAATCAAGAATGTAACAACACTCAACTCCCTCTTCTGAGTGTCGAGTCAAGTATCTATTCACAAAATTCTAATTTTGATATCCCTTTAAAAATTAGAATATTAAGAATGTATTAATTCTAGAATGATTTCATAAAACCTAGAAGCTCTCCCGAGTCATCTATGATTTTATGTCATGATGTCTAAATCCTATTTGAGGCTTATGTCACCTGAGTGTAAAACCCTAAATATTTAATCATCTAATAAATGGCCAATAAATTGAAAGTATTAAGCATAAGACATCACAAATAAACCAATTGCAAGATAAATTAAGCAATTCATTGATTATACCATGAATTTCACATAAAATCTATCTCTCCCCTAAAAAGGGGGAAATTAGCTACTCATGATGTAGCATAAATCAAGCAAATAATAAGCTAACATCATCATAGTTCAAATCCCCAAAATAAATTTCACAATTGCAAGGAAAGAAAGAAATTGAAACAAAGAAAATCAAGATCTTCCTGTTTCAGCTTATCTTCCACTCCTTGAAATTGGTCTCTTTCTCTTGATCTTCAAACCAAGTTCTCTCCTCTTCAAAGCTTTCAAGAAATCCCCCAAAAGCTCCAAGAAAAACCAAGCGAAAAGCCTCAAAAACCATCCTCCCCCTTGCCTTAAGAAAACTAGGCTTTTATATTAAAATTGGTACATGTGGCACTATAGCGGTGCTATAGTAGGCGTGGCCGCCTGGGCACCCAATTTGTTACCCACTTGCTGCTTCTTTTGCTTTGGTCCATTCTCTCCTTTCTTAAGCCATTCACTTGTAACTTCATTTGTATTGTTTATGCTCCATTTTGTTCTCCCTTCAATGCACCTATAAAAACTAATAAAACATATGAAAAGCATCTAAAATTCTTAATAGCGAACAACTAAACAAGATTGAATAATATAAAATGTAAGTGAATAAACTTTACTCATTAAATACCCCCAAACTTACTCATTTGCTATCCTTATGTAAAACAAAAGAATAAACTTTCAAAAAAATACACACACAACATTGATCATGTTCATCATCCAAAGACCTTAATAAAACTAACATAGCTTAGAAGAAAATATTGTTTTGTCATGTATGTCTAGAATTTCAACCTGAACATCATCTTATCTAACTTTGACTCCTTGTGCATGTGCAAAAGGTTATAGTCATTACAAATCAAATCACTTCTTACTCAAATAAATTTATGCAACCAAGTAATACATGTTAAATTCAAACTCCATATGCTCATTTAACAAATTAAGAGAGACTACACTAGATATGCCCATGATGTTTCACTTTCTTTACTTTAATCTTTAATCTTCTTGTTTTCCTTTTTGTGGGCTATATTACTATCACACTCCTCACATTTATTTTCTTTTGAATTCTTTGAAATGTAATCTCCCTAATTCTTGAGTTATATTACTGTAATACCCCCAAACTTATTTTCTTTTTTAGTTCATGGAGATGTGATCCCCCCAAATAAATTATGAGTCTTTAATCATGTTATTCTTTTATCTACTGTTTGTCTCAACCAATAATTGCAATGAGTTCTAGAGTTCAATCTGAACTATGCATACTTAGTCACCTAAACTGATGCTAAGTACTCAATGAATTCAAAAGAAATGGCTATGTGATCAAATGTGTATGGAATCTAGAGTAAATTAGATAAGCATTCAAGTCAAGCACATAGACAATAATGACATCCTTCATTTTGATTCTAAGTGATTATTAACACATCTTGTTCATATCATTGGTCTCTTACAAGAACCTTGATCAATGCTCAATTTTTTTATTTTTTATTTTTTTCCACATATTTTCACAACTTTTTCACATATTTTTCACAACCCATCACATAAAGACAATCACACAAAGCACTAAATAAAAGTACTGAAAGTAAAATTCACACACAAATAGGACAAACAAAACACAAACAAGATCAATTCCCCCAAACTTAAAAACAAACATTGTCCTCAGTGTGTAATATAGAATAAGAAAAACAAGGACTTCCCTGATGGAGAAGTCTTTAATAGTCTTCTTAGTCTTTTAACTCCTCAGATGCATAAGCTGGGGGATAAGGTCCCTTAATGGTGAATGAAAGCTGCTTTTGTTGTTGTGCACCACTTTTTGAAGGGATCACCTGGAATCAAGAAAACCAACTAAATACTAAATTGCAAAACTAAACTAAACTAATGAAAATAAATAAAATCATGACAAATTTTAAAAGCTTGGGTTATCTCCCAAGAAGCACTTGGTTTATAGTCTCGACTCAACTAATGTCTTCCTTCTTTCCAGTAGATTTTGGCTTTTTAGTGCTTCGGTTCTTTATATGTTAGTCTTTGCATTTGGAATTTTTCTTGAGCATGTAGTTGACACACATACTCAATTGCTTCAGTGTTGTCTATGTGATTTTCTATAAATTTTTCAATGATATCATCCACCACATCAATTTTGAAGCAATCATTATTGTCATTGTATAGCTTCATCTCCTTAAAAATATTAAACTTCACTCCATGGTCTTGAGCTCACCATGGCTTTTCTTCCTCCATACCTATAAAAGAAGAAGAAAGAATCATTAGAAAGAATGAATCAGTGCTAAAAATTACATACCTTAGATTTTTGGGCAAATGCTTCAATTCCATATTAGCTCTAACTTCTCCTATTGATGATTTTTCTTCCAATGGTTCCACCTTGTTACTAACTTTTTCTTTTGATAACTCTTCCAAAGTCAAAACATGTTCCATGATCTCCCCCATATCTATAATACCCTGACTTACAGAGTTTTCATTGCAATGTTCCAAAGGATATTGAACACTTTCGCCTTTGTTTGGAATATAGATAGAGTTAGCAAGCTGACCTGACTTATACCACTCTATAACACCCCACCTTGTAGAAGTGCTAGTAAGATAATAATAGGAGTACCAACAACTAGAGTCTCCTCTGAACTTACTTTTTTAAACCTATATATAAAAATTATAAATACCCACAAATGCCCAGAACTGTAGTTGCACTATAAAGGCAGAGTGAGGAAAAAGGCATACCTATCCCTGCTAAAGTAATGACATGCAAGTTGATTCATACATCTTAGTTTTACATTAATTACAACACATTGATTATACATTATTTACGACATTGATATAACCCACAAAATACATTTCTAATAAATTTCAAAATATATCAAAAGATAAGGAATTCTAAGCCTCATGGTCTATCACTCTCTTGAGTTCCAACCCCTCGTTAGGCTCTGCCTTCCGGCCTGTTAGCTAAAAACATAGGAAAACAGGGTGAGTCTGAGCAAATGGAACTACTATCATGATGTCAACATAAGCAAAACTATTAATGTCCAGTTAAGACTCCATAAAATAATATTCATATCCAATCAACTCTATTCATATTTAGATCATCTTCAGCTATAACCCGGTACTTCTATACCTGTATCTTCATTCTTAGTCATTCAAGATATTCCATTTGCTACCAATAGGTACCATGCTTAAGAGGCCACTAACCAAGTGGTCATAGCCAAAAACCAAGTGGACTCAACCACAATTAAGTGAACCCAACTTTCTTACAACTTTGGTGTGCTCCAGTTCTTCACTACAATACTAGTTACGAATTTTGCAAGAATCATGACCATATAACTATCTAATCATCAACATGGTTTATGATATCCCGCCTTCATTGCAACCTAGGGATCACAAGTTCTCCATTCACACCTACTAAGTAATTAGAGAAGTCTCACACAATAGAGCAAATTCGGCCTCTTCGCCATTACAAGTGGTACCAGATATTGATGAATAACCAAGTAACCCATCCTAGCAGGCATCCAAACCAAAATTTATATAAATGATATTGTGGCAAACATCCATACTCAATTACATAACAATTTATTCCAACTATTATTCACACTCAAGCATACATCCAATTATCAATCAAAATGTAAAAATTCAAATTCGTACCAATTTAACTCATTAAACCTAAATACATACATTTATCAAATATTCATCTCTCTTGAATAATTAAACTCTATGTCATTCAACTATTTATTATAATATATCATTTCTTGTCTTACAAACATCAAAACTACCTTAACTTATTCAGAAATAGTCTCATCTTAAACTCAAATAAGTCCATTATTAGTATATAATAAAAATAATATACAAATAATCATAAAAAAAATCACAAAATTCTTAATCTAGCACCACGGCCTCAGATTTGGAGTCGTGGCACCTAATGCCTTGCCCATGTTGCCTACCCCATTTCCATTCAAGCGCCATAGGACCAGACTATGCCCAACCTGCTGTCACCTTATATTCTTTGCCCGATGTTTCCTCTCCCTTGTTCCTGTATTTCATTTGTTATTCCACCCTTTTAAGCCTCATTTTACTTGATTAACATATCATTATCACCCACCATTTACACACACCTAAAGGCTTAAGAATCTACATTCTTTCATCATAATTTGTGCATTATTGTTGCCTAGACTAGAATTGAAATACTATGAAATGAACATGTCAAACTTGTTATGTACTATTAACCATAATTAGCTAAGCCCATGCACATGCATTTGATTTACCAAACTCAAATAGTAACACCTTAATTGCCTCACTTTCCAACTTTACACAACACAATCCATGTTCTTAAAAACAAGATTAAATCATAATATAGCAAACCATAATAAACTCATACAATACCCGGAATGTGTAATTATAAATTCCCAATAACAAATACTTATCAAAAATAAAACCTTCTTACCTAACCAATGCACCTTTCTTTCTTTTTAAGCTTGTGTTTTCACGATCTGCTTCATAACTCGGAAGTCCTACACTCGAAACGTATGTCCCATAATTATTCATGTGCATCAACAATTTATAAAACCCAGTTACTGCAAAGGTCATTATTATTCCATCGCCTAACTTTGTTTAGGGTTTATCTAATTACTTGTCTAAATCTTATTTAGGAGGTAGTTATGGAGTCATTAACAAAAGTTAATCATGCGACACCTTTCTTAATGGCATTTCATTAAACATTAGCTACGCAACTTCTAGTTTTCATGGTTTTAGCTAATAATAAGCTAGAATTTCTTTCCCAAATGACAAATTCACATGTTTTAACATGAATTGTATCCCAATTGCCAATCATAATATCAAATTTATGCTAAATCTACCTTTTCCCCCATTTCCAATCTACCCCAAACCCAAATCAACTCCATAGGCTAGAATCAAAGAAATCTTTCTAATAAAATTAGTTGATTACTAGGAAAAATCACTCACCACCCTATTTTCTCTTATTGAAACCCACCAAATTGCACTATGGAGTGAAATCCTCAAATTCTCTACAACTCCCAATGCACAATTAGTCTAATAGAGCCTTTTCTTCTTGCCAGGTCACTACTACACTACTTGCCATCACTTCCCTAGAGCATTTACGTCGAATTTTGTGAGAACCAAGGATTTGTAGAGCTAGGAGAATAAGGGGAGAGGGCTGGAATGAAAATAAGGCTAGAGCTAGCTGATTTTCAAGCCCTAGAAATTTCAAAAATGCAAATTTTTACTATTATAAAGTTTCGATAATTTTTCCAATGTGGCATACTGTAAAATTAAATTTTTGAGAAATTTTATTATCAAACAATTATAAAAATGGATAAAATATCTATATTATTGTGATTATAATGAGGAAATATGCTAATTAATAATTAATAGGTGGAGAAAATTTAAAAATTACATGTGGAAAGCTGAAAAACTGAGTTACCGATAATTTCTAAAAAATTTCAATTTAGTCAAATGTAATTAAAAATAAATTATGAAATTATGAAAATAATAGATGAGAAATTTATTTGGGTATATGATATATCAAATGGATGACACACATGTATAAAGAATGATAATTTGATGGCAGTTTGAAAATTCAAGATATTGAATGTACATAGAAGTGGGTAGAGCATAGACTACCAAAAATGAAAACAAAAACATTATAAAAAGTGTATTTTTCTAATGCCCATCCCGTTTCCATCATTTCCATCTTCTAGCCCATGCTAGCCAACATAAACCCTTCTCCCCATCATTCTAATCTTCCATTTTAGACAATTTTGCTTCAAGTGATCCATAGCAAATTTTGATTCAAGT
>JAYJMB010060236.1:0-26611 GCA_036873735.1 Pouteria campechiana | reverse complement strand
TCTCTCTCTCTCTCTCTCTCTCTCTCTCTCTCTCTCTCTCTCTCTCTCTCTCTCTCTCTCTCTCTCTCTCTTTCATTCATTCATTCACGAAAGCAAGCACATATGTCCGTGTAGCTGTGTGGTCTCATCTCAACTTAAAGGCTCAAAGTGACAAGGCCATGCCCCATGTTTATGGCTGTCTTTTTCTATCTCTTCTGTTGCAAGTCGTCCTTCCATTGGAAGGATCCATGGTACCCACGCCCGACAACTTCAAACCCTACCACCACTCTCCTTTCCTCTGGCATTTTTCTAACGACCATCTCTGAATGCCACATCATCTGCAGGGTACGTCTGAGCGTTGCCTTTGCTTCCATCCCACAACATCTTTATTCTGTTCAGTTGTGGATGGTATGTATAGTCCAACCCATTTCAAGAATTGATTGCTCTCATTTCTTTATTTGCTTGGACAAACAATTCCAACCAATAGTAAACATTTGAGCATGAAATATTTTGTTCATTTGGTTGGTTAACAATTCCAACCAAGAATAAGAAGTTGAGTATGGCATACTTATCTATTTGCTTGCCTAGTTAACAATTCGGACTAAGAGTAACCATCAGAATACGAGAGTGCCCTGCAATCTGTACGATTAAGATTAAGACACAACCACCATTTACACGATCTTGGAGATGTGGCTTGTCATGGACACTAGCTGCTGGTCAAATTGTTAATGGGCCACTTTAGTTAGCAAGTCATTCTTAAGTGAGGTTCTCGTATCTAAACCCTATTTGGATAGAAAGCAACCCTTCATCCACACTAGAAGGGCTAGGGTTACCCTTAGCGGGTACTTACCTTACCCGTTGATTACATATTAGTATGTTTGGGGATCAAACGAATTGTCTCATTTAGATAAAAGACACACGTAAGTCAAGAGGAATTATCAATCATCAGACTTCATTACCAAGAATTCATCTCTAGCTCCATCCCTCTCTCTCTCTCTCTCTCTCTCTCTCTCTCTCTCTCTCTCTCTCTCTCTCTCTCTCTCTCTCTCTCTCTCTCTCTCTGCCTTTATTTCCTTTGCTCACTTGGGTATTGCAGTGGGCGTTATTGCACCACTACAATGCCTTTCTTTGCACGTGAGACTGGGTTTGAGCAGAATTCTCATTATTCCTATATTTGAGTACCAACAATGCTAATCTCTAATAATGAGGTAACAATTTGTAGTTTGAACATGTGTTCAAATCCAACGGACGTCATCCAACTCTCATGCACTATTTGTCTGGCATCAAAACAAATTTTCTCATATGCAGTTTTCCTTAAGGCTAACCATTCGAGTAGCCACTTTCCAATCGGCCGGCTAAGCATCACCCAAAAGCCAGCCATTTCCATTAATTACGGTTCCTAGCGCCTGAAAAATAACAGAGCAGCCGCATTTTGAGAATTGCCTAGGGAGGACCCCTTTGGGAGCATCCTTTCATGTCAGCCCAGGCCCATTCGACCACTACTGCCGTCAGAAGCCTAGTTTAATAATTGCTTGTCATCCTCGATTAGGAAGTGAAGAGAAATGAATGCCTAATCTAGACAACTCGAACTCGGGAAAAAAAGAAGAAGAAAAGATTAAAACCTGTGGTGGATGGTATGTTCTCAGTGCAATTTCTTGGCGATTATATATCAATCACCACCTGTATTCGTCATTCAATGTCACATGTGCACGCTGCAAGATTTTCTACCATTTTAAATTAATGGGGTAGCCTAAAATTTCAGTCTTCCGTGAAAGTCAGCCAAGATGTCGATTCCCTGCCTGAGCTGTGTTGTCAAATATGTGTAGGTTCTGTTTTAATTTCGAGTTAGTATCAGTGTTTTCTCCATGCGATTAGTGCAATAATCAGAGATGGTTTTGGACCACCAATAAACATTGCTTACCAAAGAATTTGGTTCCCTTGGCGCGTAGGATCACTAGCTAGTTAAACTGATATCATCAATAGGCAATAACAGGCCTATCATGCCCTTGGATATTTTGGGCCGCATGCTCTATGTATTCCACATGTTTATAGCCTTGGCCAACCGGCCTGAGTAATCCCGATTTGAGTGGAGAGCCTCTTATCCTCCCATGTGAACAACTTGTTAAAAATGTTGGTCCACTCTCCGAAACACTAGATGTAAACACTATTCCTATCCACCCCGACGAAGCATAATTTCATACAAAGCACGACTGAATTATTTATACATATATGACCCCACCACCACCCGATGAGTAGGGAAGTATCCGATCGTTTTATCCCCACCTGATTGAAATCGAATATCACCCATGTAAATATATGAACAAAAACAAAAGGCGGATTAAAATCAGGCCGATATAGCCATTTCCCTGATTAAATCCTCCACAAGAAGAACAAGTAGAAAAAGAAAAGCAGAAAATTAATACTAACAACGACAGATGGGCAGTCACTCAGCTCTGGAACAGCGACGGATAGAATAAGAACAATCACATCCTTCCAAAACAGTAGACTTCATAATAAATGGGACAGTTCCAGACATTGACATTGATAAAACGGTCACCGCAAATTAAACCACTTTCAAAGACCATCCGCACTATCTTGTGAAATATTAACATGATTTGAGACTTGGATAGTCTGGATTCAGAGTAGATTAGTCCCATATTTCAAGAAAAACGGTGACAAACTAACAAACTTATTATAGTGAATTCGGTATTGTCATATCCAAAACGCCCCAAGGCTACTGACATCGGTAGAAATTAAATGATACGTGGCCCACATGCTTCACCAGAGTACATAGGCTCTTGAATCCTGACAATTCAGACCCATGTATAGTTTGGATCCTGACCGTTGGTGCCTAATATTGTCAGTAGTAGGGCCCAAGGAAAATAATGATGGTCTTGCAGCTTACCGATAAAAGATTCATGACTTGAAAGAGAAATATGGTGGTCCACCATCAATCTCAAAATGGTCATGATATTGGTGTCCCGGATTTTTTTTGTCAGGAGGATTTTTGTTTTTACCTCCATGCTCTGCATAGGGTAGGCCTCAACAGACCCACCGTCCTGATCGCTGAAACATGGGCTCCTCGGCTCATGAAAATGGAAAACACGTGTATGTGGTCCACACGTATGATACGAATCCTTATACCCCAGCTCCACTGTTCGTTAACCACCATTTCGAGAATGGCAGCGGCTCATACTCGATGCATTTTGACACCTATTAACGGTTACTTAGACCGCATCTTAAATATGGACAAAGGAATACTGGGGGTCTATTATTTTGGCGTTTATCAAGGAGGGAGTTGTTGATGGAAAATAAGTGGCAAGTGGCTGAAATTCAAGTTGGGGGGCTGAAATGATTGATGATTCTTGTCAGAGTCTGTTTCTTCTTGTGCTCTCCTTATGCATTAATGGTGGGCAATTTGGCTGGTCTGGATGGAGCCACAGCAGGGATTGTTGTAAATGGTGCCGAACTAACACAGGAGGAAGGGGCATCGTTCAGAAGGGGTGGATAGGCTTTGTGCGTTGCCCTTTTGAACCCATCACATCATCGCCCCATGATGCTTTTATTCTCCATCACATAGACATAACAAAAAAGAAAAAGGGACTCATTGCTATTGTAATGAAATGGGTCAAAAGTATTCATGTAAGTGGATAAAGGGTTCCTCTTCCTTTCTCCTTTCCAATGCTTTTTTTACAATCTTTCATTTTCTTTTTGGTTGACAAGTCCTTTTTATAGATGAGCCACCAGTCCCATGTGCCACCATCACCCTCACACCATGCTAGTGGATCATTTCATATGCAAGACAAAAAAATGAAACAAAAAGAGCTGAGAAAAGCAAGAGGAGTGGTAGCATGTCACGCTAGTGGCATGCAATGCCACGCCCAATCCCGCACGTACACATGCCCACGTACGCATGCGGATGCTTTCTGTCTATAGAAGATCCACTCCATTCATCAGACATATGCCACTACCGGAAGTTTGCAGAATTCAGGAATCTCATGATGCGGTGTTATCCAATGCACGGATGGCAGTGGAAGAAACATAATCCATGCTTTGGATTCTGCAAACAGAAATAGCCTCTAAAACGAAAGTTAGCCATCTCCTGTTTTTGGCCAGTATGTGTCTGTGATGCAAGGCCTGATGTATGGTCCAGATCTTCTACTTAAGTGAGATGTCTATAAGAATGGGTTGTTCTGCTTCCCCAAACCTCAAGAACATGAAAAGAAAACTTAGCTCAAGTGATAGCGACACCAGGGTGCTGAGATGGGTGGAAGGATCTAAAGCTTGAGGCTTCTTTTTATATAATAGTTCACTATATAATATTGGAGAAGGCAAACCGTAGCAAACCCTAATCATGAGGAAAGGTAGCAATACTTTCTTCTGGGCAGTTGGGTCCATGGCCCATGGCGTTCATCTAAAAAGGGCTCTGTGCATGTACTCGAACACTCCATGTGATGCTTATCTATACATCAAAAGGTCATTTGCTATGTAAAACCAAAGAGGAAAAACGCCTAAATCTAGGTTGTGCATTTGATAATCCAAATTCAGCTTGTACCTTCCCTCTTATAGGTGACAGATCCTAACTGTGTATTGGTTCGACAATCTTGGTCTAAAATCAGATAGGTCAACTCATTTTCCGGACTTGAAATACATGAAATTATCCAACGGTCAACACTCAGCACAAATACATGCGCCCCCCACCCATCTTCTATCTATCTTTTGTACAAAAATGCACACACGATGAACAATTCAGGGTTATGCAACACCCATATAAAGTATTGGTTTCATTTATAACCCTACAGAATCTACGCTCCCATGCACAAGCATTATGGCTTTCAAAACACTCGAAAACATGCACTAATGAGGTGGCAGTGACCATGGACCTACCACTGATAAAACATGGAAACAGGGCTTGTGATTCATCTACGTCCTTTTGGCTTGTGTTTCTACAACTTTTGACGTGTGATTCCATCCTTTTTGGTTCACACCATATTTTAGAAAGAGATTTGCGGCACATGGTCTCTGTACTTGGTGGCATATCGTTCAAGTATGCTATTTCTACTTCCGTCTTTGGTCTGAAGCGCGAGGTAGAGATATTGGAAAATAGAAGCGATCGGGTACAACCCTTGTATAAGTGATGGACCCAGCGTTTCTTCTTCGATGTTGGGATATGATAATAGCGCAACGAATATAGTAGACACCGTCTTTGATAACCTTTTTTTGAAAATCAGGCGACTTTCACATAAAGCAGATTACAATATCAATCTTCTCTACCCTCTTATCTTCCCGTTGAAGGCCCTTTTTTTAGGCCCCTATTTAGGGGGCTCTCAATCATATTCGACTCTATTTATAGCGTTTTTAATCGTTTCCCCCAATTTTGATGGACATCTAATGTTATGGCATTTTTATTATTGTGGGCCACCAAATAAGTAGATGAATCTGATCTGAATAGTCCGCATCACTCACTTAACCTTTATAATTGTATAAATAGACTAAAGTATGGTTTGAAAAGTTTCAAATAAACATGGAAGAGCCAGCTTGATTCCTTTATTTCTGATCCCCCACAAAAGTCCTCCTTTACAATAGAGAAACTCTTATTCTATACGCCCAGCTTTTAATTAGAACCACAACACATGTGCAAGGTATAATAATTACTATGTTGGCACTCAGTCTTCTGCACATCACTCGTCCTAAACCTCAATCACTGTTTGGCCCTTCAATAATCAATGGCTTTGACTTTAGTCAAGATTATTCTCTTTAGAGGCTGCTAGTTTTAGAATTCCAGAACGCGATCTAATCTTTCTTTAAAGCTACATTTAAGACACTAGGCCAGTGCTCTAAATAGGCTAGGGAAAATGAAAAAAATGGGAAATTTAATTTCTAAACGTTTTGTTTCGCAACATGGAATCTAACAACTGGCATGAAGAAAACAAATGCATCTAAACTTAAGATAGGCAATGGAGTTTCTTCTAGGAGAAAAGATTTTATGGTAACCTTATCATGAAAATTTCCATGCAAATAGTATATATTTTGGGTCACAATGATATGTTGATTTAATTAAATCCAATTATCATGCTTAGAGCCAATTATTTAGATAAAATTCAAAAATTTATATCCATTGGAGACTTAAATAGACCAAAAAATTCATTATGTTTGAGAGTAAATATGCACTCATCAAAATTATCCTCTTATTAATGAAATATTTAAGTCTTAATTAAGATATTTTTTGAATATTAGCTAAATATGTTATATTAAATATGAAAAATAAATTGGATTTATCTTATATTTCTCGCTGTAATTTCAAAGCCCTCTCATTGCAATCTATCAGGTCCGTGTTAATTGAATCTAACCAAGATCAAGGCTCTCGGGATATCTATCACAATTTTGATAAAATTGTAACTCTTGAACCACCCGCGTGGACATCGAGTGAGACTCTTCTAATGGGTTTAAATGGACATACATGAACTTCACGTGCAAGGAGGATGACTGATCACCATATACATCCCTAGACAAATGCATCTCCAACGACCCATTAAAATCAAGGAAGCATCAATACATTTTTGGGCAAGCAAGTGTGAAAAAGGTTAATTGCAGACATAAAAAGATACTTCATCTTCACTTGATTTATCAGTCTTATCTTTTTTATACACTGCCCATGCACTAGGTTATGACAAGATTGAGCCATGATTTTGACACACTAACCACAAAGAATATGCACAAACGCTTCGCTCCAAATCTTGTGAGATGCACAAGAAACTGCAAGCAACGAGCATATAGCAAAATAACTTTTTTAGGTGAGAATGCATCAGTGACGGCCCCATCAACCTATAATGCATGTGGCCTTGTGGGCCTTAAAATAGATCTTCACAATCTTGAAATAAAAATAAATTAACAAAATCAGAAGCCTCAAACTTCACTCTCTCTCTCTCTCTCTCTCTCTCTCTCTCTCTCTCTCTCTCTCTCTCTCTCTCTCTCTCTCCTTATACTCATCTGCTTTGTAGAGCAGAGAGGAACAGTCCCCGATAACCAGATAGAAAATGACAAATGGGCTAAATCAATGACTTAGGAATCTTTCATCTTGTGTCACTTAATTGATGGCTCAATTGGCATGGCATTTTGAGGTGCTGTACTTTCATGGTCTGTGAGGGTGTTGCTTCCTTATCTTTGGTGCGATTCCCACTCCAAACGCAGGCTATTTTTGAGCCTATAGAATATGTGGCCTAAGCAAGCCGTACGTGACGGGGCCCCTGTTTCTGAATGTGACTGCACAAGAAAATCAGTCCAACCTACAAACCGCTGTGCCGCATTTGTACGTGGAACATGAGCTGTGTTTTGGTTTCCTTCCCTTTTCTTTTTCTTTTTTCAACACCATGTTCTTTTCATTTATGCAGGGGTGGCGCACAAATGCGTGTACCAGCCTTATTTCTTCTGCACAGGAAATGCAGCAGTGGGCTAGGCGTATGCAATGGAACCTTGCCTTTCACATTATTGTTTGGTGAGGGAACCCTACCTTTCACACGTTGGTGTGTTTGGACTTTTTAGGATCACATAAAAAATGTGGGGCGCCTACCTATTTCACGCGGTCCACTCCTGCTCGACCAGCCATCGTGCAGAAACCTACTGCAATCTGAAGTATCTGATTCTGACATTGCTTTGGGGGATCTTGCCCATCCGATCGAATTGTTTTATTTCTTTTTTATAGCATCGAATGAGGAGTGGTGCAGACTGAGGACATGTTTTGGCCGGGGTGTAAAATTTTAACTGTTAACGAAGTTAAAAGTTATTTTAACAGTATAGCTTTCGGGAAAGTGCTACAAGCAAAACTTTTTTAGTAGTTTCATATCATATGTGTGTTTGACCATGAAATGTTAAAAGTGGTTTTAATATGCAAATTACTGAAGAAGCATGAAATTTTTTTATTTTTTATTTTTTTGTTTTAGTTCTAGGTGAGCCTAATCCTCCTAAATTCTTCTATTTTGTAAGCATGTATTGAATTTTCTGGTAAACTCAAAAAAGCCACCTTTAGTGAAGCCCTTATTTAACATATCCACACACTCACATCTTATATTGTGCTATCTCATTACATCGGCCCCTGTGATAGATATGTCAAGTACTAACCTACGTGATTGTTGGAAAATTAAAATAAATATGCAAGTTTAGAAATAAGAAAACAACAAAGAACATGACCATGCTCGACAATAGAAAACCAAGCATTGGGTTAAGCTTTCGCGCGGGTCTACTATTGGAATAGGCCCTAGCGACCGGATGTAACCAGTGCGGACCAAGTGAAATGGTGAGGCAAATGATCATATGGGTTGACACATTCTAGTGGCATAGAGCCCAAGCTTAGAAGCTACTAAATGGAATCCTAGATACGCATGTGACGCAGGACAAAATAGCAAATATTCTGCAGATTAGTTTTCTCAGATAATTTATGAGACAAAACACAAGAGAATCACACAAAAAAAACTCAGAGAAACACTTCTGATTAAACTTATGCAAATCAATAATAATAAAAATCAGCTCATAAGCCTGGCTATATAGCTAAAAATTATTATTATTATAATTTTATCAAAAATAGCAAAATTTTAATAATCATGCTAGAAGAAAATACGTAATAAAAGAAGTGATTTGCCAAAAATTTGGCCCAAATCAGGTTCAGAATCACTTCCTAAATGACAAAGGAAATATTACTATAAAAGAAAAAATAACTAAAATTAAAGATTTGGAGGGAAAAATAATGAATTTTGACTTTGAAAAAGATGCACACAAAGTGGACCTGGGTGGTCATAATGTGTGCACCGAAAAGATCTTTTTTAATTATGATCATAATTGTGATTTCGATACCTATAGCTAAAGTTACGACCAAAATACCAAAGCGTACCAAAAATTACCCCAATTAGAAAAAAAATTACGATTACTTGCAATCTTTATGCTGATCTGCCAACTCAAGATATATCATTGCCAACAATGTACTATCTGATAACTTAGCATCATCTGATTTGGATCCTCTTACATCGGCATGGAAGCCCAATGGTTGAATTCGAGTTTCGTATGCCAAAAGAGCTCACCTTGAGGAAGGGCAGTTGTTGACCTATTATGGCCATGCATAGTCCAAAATCTTAGTCCTTCTACTATTAAGAGAATTGCCCACATGCTATGTCCTTGGTTTATTTGAGCTAATTAGAAACTTATATATCCATATCTACAAAGATAATCACCTTGCTAGCAAAAAAATTAAGAAAAAAGTGTGTAATGAAATGCATCTTAGAATGTTATTTTCTAGAAATGAAAGCTTGAATAAAATAAAAATAGACTTAATGAATTTAATAAAAATTCAATTCCTTGAGGAGAATAGTTAATGTAGCTTTGAATAATTGAAGACTTTAAGTGCAATGGAGTAAATGCCCTTTTCAAGGCTTAGGAGATTTGCAATGAAATTCACATTAAATCTTTACCGAGAGTTTGTTTGCATGAAGTGCATTATGAAGACAGAGTATTGTAGGAGATAACATAAATAATATAGGTTTTTTAATGAAAAAAGAAAAAATAATTAAAATTATAGATAATGATGAAAAAGGTAAGATTATTATGATAGTTATAATTTCAACTCAATATAAAAAGGAGAGCATTAGGAAGTAGAATATTTTAGAAAAGTAAAGTAGTAATAATCAATAATATAGAATTTTTAATGAAGAAAAAATATTGAAAATATAGATAATGATAAAAAAAGATTATTATGATAGTTAAAATTTCATACCAATCTCAAAAAAGTATAGAAAAGAATATATTGCTAATGAATTGAAACTAAGGCTTAAGAACCTTTAAACAACTGAATGGCCTAGGCACCATCCTATCTCCTTTTAGTGGGTTCATGACCCATCTCCAACCAGCAGCTTGGTCAATGAGTCAATAATATAGAGTAATTTTACAAAGAAATTAGCAGATTATGAACCCCTAGCAATCTCAATCCTATTTATAATAAAATAATGAAGCACATTGAGGCTGATTGCTACCAAGTTCATAGAAGATTCAGACTCACATCATTAACACGTCATGCACCCGTTCGTGTCTTTCAGTTGTCGATATCTTAATGAGAACTTTAAAATATGATTTTTTTGTTTTTAATTTTTTTCCCTTAAGTTGGTTTGCCCCTCTAATTGAGCGAAGGAACTCATGTACAAAATTCATGACTTATGAATAAAACAATCATCAAAATTTTCATATCAATTGAGGAATTTTATACTTCACCATATGATCTGGATTCATCTATGGTGAGACTAGTGGTTAAGAATAAGGAAATCCAGGTTTTGAAAGTCGAAAGTCATCGGATGGTGGAGATTCGCACCATCAGCTGTTTTCGTAATGGTAGCGTTCGGCACCCTTTGATTTTCTCTCTTGTTTTTTACGTTTTCTTCTTTGCAAGCACATGGCTCAAGGTGACGATAGCATAATTTCAATTCTAAACGAATAGTATCGTGTGAATAACTGACGGTAATTACTTACGTTGGAAGCCTGTGATCATTGGCAAGTTACTGCCCAATTGAGGCTGCCCCACCCAATATTCATCCATCAAACTCAAAACATGAGCCCTTTGGCCCTCCTAGAAACATACAAAAAAGTGGCCAGCAGAGTGGTGTCCTTTCGGTAGAAAATGCAAGAAAGAAAAGGCTAAGCAGAGATACCCAGATGCCAGCAAGGGAGATATAGGTCTGGAATCCAGTTTTTCTTTGAAAAAACAATGATATCCAACACATACTGCAATTAAATTATCGTGTTTGGACAAGACCACCTCAGAATATTGTGTTTGGAAACATCCCACCTCCACCAAATTCCCTTCCACCAAACCGCACGCCCCATGCATTTCTGTCCATACGTTTCGTTGGCGACTAGTCAAAGCATTCATTAACCTTGGAAAGATAAGACTGCGATTCTCACTAATTTCTACATCTGCCCATGGCACCCATCCATTTAATCCGAGCCACATGAGCAGGAGAGAAATTCAGGATGGCTACTTTAAAAAATTGGAGTCCAAGTGATGAATGGTCTAGATTTGGATTTCATTAACAGTTGGACACAGGGCCACCACCCATACACTACTTTATACTTCCACTTGCGAATAAGAGGTTGGTTCTTTGATTTAAGATATGGTTGGACGCGGACCCATGTCCTAATCATCTGAGATTATGCTTCCCACATGGTGGCTTACTTCCTTAGAATGTCAAAGACTTATATTTTATTATCTTAATTTAGGTAAGTAATAATAAGGTCCAATACCATTGGGAGGAGAGTCTCTGGACTTGGGTTTTAGCGTATATAGAACTAGAGGAGAAGCCCTTATTTCAGTTATCCAGACCGTTGATATGTTCAGCCCACTTTTGTTGAATTGAAAGATCAGGATCTCCCAATCAGGGGATGCTTGATGCTTGGTCAATCAGCAGACGTTCTAGTCCTCGATTAACAGGCTAGGGTGTTAGACAGGGCAATCCAAACCTGACCCACTAGGGCTGTTAATTATAAAAATACTGCAGAAAGTGGAAATGGAAAAGTATTTGTAGTTAGTTGATTTAATTAAAGAAGTGGGACTTTGGCAACCAAATATATACCTTAATTAGTGGCTGGATGGGAAAGTTAGTTGGATATGATATTCTTGCATGTGACATGTTTGTAATAAGGAATGGATTGGCGGAGAATACAGATGCAACCAAGTGTATGTGTGATCATTTTCAACATATCCTAATCTGCAGAAAAGACGGGTAGAAAAATTAAAAAGACGCTAGCAAGGACACCATCGCCTATCCATGTTATGGCACAGATGCTAATTGCATACATACATGCATGCATGTCCTGCAAGATGTAACTTTAATTATAGAAATTGGTCCACCGTGAGAACCAGCAACAAGCTCCAGAATCTACTAGATTTACAAACCCTACTTTTCGTAATTAAGATAGTACTGCTAATAATATATTGTGTATGTATGATTATCTCATATTGACATTGTTTCTATTTTAACAGATATGGGATAATAGGACATAAAAGTAATTTACATTTCCTAAGTTTTTGAAATGCATTAAAACAAAAGAAAAATTGTCTGAAAAATGTGTTCTTTCAGTGTATACACTTAGCAATCGCTCATTCGAAAGTTACAGGATAAGATCCCTATATAAAAACAAGTTTTCAAGTACAAGCATTGGCTGGCATCAAAAGTGAAATGTTTAAAGTTTAGAGGAGCTTTGAATGTTTAAGATTCGAGCAGAAGTTCTCTAGACCATATAATATTCAGCCAAAAGCAAAAAGGAATGACAAAAGGGGAAAAAAAATGAATTCATATATATTAATTAGCATTTAACTTAAATAAAAACGGCAAATTCGATTGGGGTGGTTGATGCCACAAGATAGATATGGTAACGTATATAATTGAAGGAATCCTTTGAAATGATGAACCAACCCATGAGGATGATGCGTGAGAGTGACAAGTTGTAAATGTATACATTTCAATATGGCATTGAAAAGGGAATGTTAAATGGCACACGATAATCGGCTCGCAACACAAGCATTTTAAAACTAGCTAACGACAGGATTCTAAGTGGGTGATGATTTAGGAAGAAAACTGCGGATACTGTAGAAGAGCGACAGAAAGAACAAAAACCAAAGTCTAAAATGGTGGAAAATGCCAAGGGAGTGAGGGAGGGCGTAGCCATGTCTCTCTATGTGTGCCAGCCTTGGCATAAGGGTGGAGCCATGCGGGCTTGTCGGTTCGACCCAACCAAGCCGCACCATGTGCACGTTCCTCGTGCCAAATGTCCGATCCTTGCCTTCTTCTGCCAGCTGCCACTAAGACCTGGTCCCTCAAAAATGCATCATCACCAACTGGATGGACGCATGATGCGAGAGAGGAACAAGTCCAACAACAGCAGCACCTATGCATTGGCTGGAATATAAGTGCAGCACACATGTTTCAATGGTGAAATCCAAACCATTTTTATATTCAACATTTCCGACCGTCCCAACTCTACTTTCGTTAAGGTTGTTTCATGTTTTGTGTAATTTAGGTTGGAAAAGTTAGATTAACTAGATCTAAAAATAGGATTAGTTAGGTTGAGAACTTTTGGTGGGTTTAGAAATGAGGAAAAGATTAAGGAAAAAAGAAAAAGTGAAAAAAAGGAATTGAAGTGATGTGATGGAGGATAATATTGAAAATAAAATAAATAGATTTTTTATATAGAAATAAGTGAAATATGATTGAAAATAGGTAATAGAGGAGAAAAGTAGGATTGTATAATATTTAAGATGTCAAATCACGTAAAGTATGTCAAAAGGATAAAAAAGAATTGAAAAATTTTTACTCATTTTTTCCCCAATTGTCAAACACGTTTTGTGAGAGTTGATGTAAATTTTAACCCAATTTTGCAAAATATTAATTACATTATATATAGAAAAATATAAATTTATATCTCTATTATGAGTTTCATATTTCATTTAATTACTTAAAGTATACCTTAACTAGAATTCCACTAAAATCGCTATTTTATATGGGCTTATATGATTTTTACTCAATATTTTAAGCACACGTTTCTTTTTCGATCATTCCAAACAGTCCCATTCCACTAATTATATTGCTTCTCATTGTACTTTGTACTTTTCAAATTTAATTTTTATTATCAATTCCACGTTTTCAAAAAAAAAAAAAAAAGATTATCACGATGCTGAAATCATAGGGCATCATTCTCTACAGTAATCAAAAACACCATTCGTTCAAACATCCCTCAGAACCATCCAATTTTGATAAAGTTCGGATCAATTCTCCCATGGTCATATTACTCATATACATACACACAGGCCAGCGTATGAAGGTAATATCCCACCCGAGCATGGAGATACACCTCCCTGCCGATACTTTTTACACGTCACGGAGACATCAGGGTCCACTCGATGACGCGACCGACGCGCATGGTATACTGCGAGTTTAAAACATTGTAGTCGAACTAAATGGACGGTATGGATGCGGCTTACAGCTCCCAGGCACCGTCTGATGTTTTTCATGACGCAAGGTCCTCTCGGAAGGTGCCACGTGTCCAGCCGTGGCTATCGTGCGGTGCGTCGAGTAGGTTTTGTCAGTATGCAGAGAACGCAGATAGGACAACCCTAGACGACGGATGTAGATAAAAGAAACGTCAAATCAAAGGCCAGGAGGAGGAGGCCAAGGCGTCGAGGAAGTTGCCAAGTTGACGCTGTAGATTGAAATGATGACGCCTGCCCCCTTTTCCGAATCTTTTCACACAGTTAGAGAAATTGCTGGAGCAGCGAATCTGCTGACGGCGTCAACAATGCCATTGACGCCGTCAATGCTGCCATAGCTGTCTCGCACGTGAGATGCCCTCCTTCGTCATTTATTGCTTTCGTCGGTAGCCCGCGGGACACGGTTATTCTTGTCCTCAGTTTTAGACGGCCCACAATAATTTCCTTTTGATGGCCTGAAATTTGTCTTTAGAGAAGCCTAAGCTTTGAAGGTTATGCAGGTCGAGGCTGTTTGAAATGATCTCTCTCTCTCTACTGAGGGCTGGCCCCATGAGTCAGCCGCTAACCAAAGTAATTTTTAAGTAGCCCATGCAGGAAGGTGCCCTACCAGGAATACTTAGAACGGGACCATCCGACCTAGTGGTCCCGCAAACCACCCGAGGTTGTTGTCGACGTTTTATTTTTTCAAAAGGGTGGCCGTGATGTCATGATTCTTGCACGAGGGCCGGAAGGGAAAGAGTGACGCTTTTGCAGGAGGTGGGCGGCCGAGGGATAGAGAGCGGACCCTCACACTCAAGCTCAGTCCTTTCGGTGGTCCCGCAGATGTGGCTGGGACCTGTCGCAGCGCACATGAAATCTCCCTTATGCAAGCAAAAGTCGAAATTCCAGAAGAGCAATGTTAAAATAAATAGCCCAGATTTGCCATTTACACGCATGTCTAGGCCAACTGCCAAGCTTCGGCATGTCAATATACCACGCAAAGACGGGCCACAATCAAAGCATAATTAGATGTTGGAAAATTTAGTTGTAGCCATTGATATTATTAACATGTCGAGATCCACCCCAGGTAACAAAGTATTTATTTTAAATAATAACGTGTTGATAATATAAATCTCTAATATTCTCAAAAACAATTTTAATGGTCAAAAATATCCTCCATCATAATCTTTTTGCCTTGATTTATATTTTTTTTATATTAACAAAAGAAATTCTATTTGAAATGCTTTTTAACCTAAAATGCATTGTCGCTTATACTTTTCTGGGAGTTACAAACCGTCTAAACAGCCCATGTGGCTTGGGGACCTTTTGGTCGGATTTTAAGTCATTCTAGCGCTTTTAATTCACCGCACTCTACGGAATATTTTAGGCTGCATCAAATAAAAGTTATAGATTCCTCATAAAAATTCTAACACGACCCACGTCTATGAGTACAAGTTTTAATGTTCATATAGTTAGTTAAACGAATGTATTTAATGGTTAATATAGATGATTTATGATCGCAAAGTAATCTTTGCAGTAAAAATATTTCCCCCATGTTTTTTTATGGACCACTTGAATATTTAATATGCATATCTTTATTATTCATAAAATAAATAATACTAAAATATTTTATTTGGGTGGAATTAGCCTAGAACATAAGATAGATCGCAGTGCATGAATCTTGAGATGCCAAGGCTGCCGGGTGGAATGGGCTTCGTAAAAAGAGCCAGTTTCTGATAGGCGACGATCGAATCAATTTCACGTCACTGTTTGACTTGGGTTTGACCGAGGCAGATCATAGAAAACGCTTTTCCTTTTTTCACAGTGGCCGCCCCACTGTGCATTTTCCCTTCTTATCCCTCTCTTTTGGTAGCCAGACATGCACACCCACACGCGTCAACGCATCACGTGGATGCCTATTCATTCAATGCAGATAGATGGCGATCAGTTGTCAGCTTCTCCGCACGTGTGTGCAGCCGCGTGTGCTTTGTTAGATTTTCAATCGCAGCGATCGATGAGATAACATGCGTATACAAGAATATCACTAGATAAGAGCTCTCCGTATCTTAATTCATTGCAATCCAAAAGCATGCTCTGCTTCCACAGCAGTGCGATGGCCCGAGTGATGCAGGATGAGATTTCCTAAACATGTGGCACAAGTGGTTTCGTGTGGTGCTTTTGTGTCAGTATAGCAGCAGCAGCAGCGGCTCCTCCTTTATCTTTTTGTTCGTGCCTTTCTTTTTTCTGTTATGTTGCTTTTAATTAAGCTTTTTGGACGAAAAAGGAAGAAGGAAAAGCTAAAAAGGCGCCTTCCTTGCCTTGCTTTTCATCCTAAACATGTGAAATCAAAAAGTCGTAACATAAAAGAAATGTAAATGGAAAAGAGGTTGGACCCACTTTAGCTCATTTCTAGGCGTGGCTCAATCTTCTATTGTCCGCTATTGTACATGGCCGATTATTCCATGTAAACAGTAATGAAAACCAACAGTAAAAAGACCGACATCATGAACTGATGGACCATCTTTTATTAGATTTTGATTTTACCATCCTATTTATATGCTCTGATTGATAATTTCTACAGTCAAAGAAATGTATGCCCTCTAATACCTCCTGAAATGCAATGCATGCAAGCTGCACTAAGGGCATTGCTATGGGGAAATGGAGTATGCGCGTGGAATGGAGAAAAATGGAAGACAGGCTTCTTTTGAGTGCCGACCACCGTCTGGAAACAGCAGCTATAGCTACACTGCCCGTCCCACTCGCTTTTGGAACGTACACATGTAGGGATTTTCAGTCCACCCAAAATTTGGGTGCCTATCATTGATAGGTCGCCAACCAAAAGTTGCATAATAAACAATCTTGGCCAACCTCACGCGATTAAATGATTAAAACGGAATCGCTGATCAATAGTTGAAATAGCAAGCAATTAAATTCACGGTAACCATAGTATTCTGTGTATATTTTTGGATGCACTGCTTGCTTACCGAATGGCCAGTCTTTTTACTGCTGAAAACATGTTATGCTAGCGGCAAAAGAGTCACTACCATTTCTTGGAAATGATGGCGAACCATCGGAGGAGTCCATCCCAGGAAGGAAAAGGCATTGGTGTTTTCTACGGTTCTGTTCCGTTTCTTGAATTGGGTCTCTGAAGATGAAGCGTACTTGCTGTCTTTTCGGGGAATTCATGGCTTCTACGACGCTTCCTCTCTCTTTCGCATCTGTTGTGCTTTCCTAAGGAAGCTTAGCTTTTCAGACTCCAGCATCATCCATCACACACATTGTCAGCTTCTTCTTTTCAAAAGAAGACTTCCCCAGACACACATGGGAGGATGGAAAGCCTTTTCGTTTTCCACCGTTCGTCTATCATGAAGGGCATGGTTTGGTTAGCTGCATATACACTGTTACTTTTTCCCACAGCCCTGCGAATGAAAACAAATGCAAACCAGACAAAGGGCATCAGGTGACAGGGAGAAGTGGCCCATTACCCATCAAGAAATTATTGAGGCATATATACTGATAACAAGGAATTATACCTTACTTCGCCAGAGTATACCTGGCACTAGTTTTGTCCCCAGTTGAAGACTGGGGCCCTTAGATGTTGAGTCGGCAAGGTGTTCAGTGAATGCATCAAATGCAGAAGATTGTCTGATGGGCAATACGATTTTTCCAACAGACGACTTACATTATCAAACTCGATTATTTTTGACAATCGACATGCCTACAAATTAGTAAAATTTGGTTCAAAAGATTAAAAAAGGAAATAGGAGAGGATCAAATCGATACTTGGAAATGACACAAGACGAAAAAGAAATTATGTTGGTAATAATAAAAAAATAGGATTTGTAAAAATAAATCAATATAGATGTGTATAAGCTCAGAGAAAGTGGAGGGATAAGGCTAGGATAATATATCTTAATCCTTGTAACGAAACATATATACAAGAATCACACACTAGTTAAGCTCATAGATTAGAACTCCTCTTAACTTGATTTTGTTTGAATTGATTGTCAGTTTAATGCCATAGATTCTAAGCATACAGTCACAGACATATTTTGCAAACTTTCTTGCCATTTGTGGATTAGCTGGTGTTAGAACAAGAAATAGAGAGAATAGAGTAGTAACAAAATAAATAAATAAAATGAAATATGAATACCTAGTTTGCAAAAGGTACGTTATAGAGTCGTTGTCCTTTAGGCAATTATGAACCCTACACAACTGCTTTAGAGTATTTGCAGTTGTCCTTATTATTTGCAAACCTGAATACTAAAGAAAGATAACAGCTTCTCAATTTGTTATCGAACAACTTGATGATAGTAAAATGTCTTGTCTTGCTTGGATGGAAGATGTGAGTGATAGATTAGACGAAACTTAGAAGATGGGAGTGATGGATAGGTTGAAGCTTTCTTAGAGAGGAATGAGTGCAAAGAAGATGATTTTATCCTTCAGTATTCCATGCTTTTATAGCTGCAGGAATGCATTAGTTACGGAAGGTGCGCTGAATAGGATGTTGGAAATGTTCAACACTTGATCGGGGCAGTCTTACCACATGAATATGTAATATTCACACCGCATATGCTTTAAGTCATTGAATAGGAATAACTTTTGAATTACACAAAGCCACGTCCCATTCTCTCTCTGAAATTTTCAATCTACTCATACACTAACTCTTCATATGCTGCCACGTATCCACTTCCATAAATTTAGAAAATTCTAACATTCTCCCATCATTTTTAAAATTTAATGATTTCATCCAAGACAAGAAAATCTTATACATAGCAAAGGTATCTTTTGGACTTGAACTTTTACTTAGTGAAAGTATATTAGGATCTACCAGTGTATACAGTAGCTAGGGTCTAGAACTGTCAACCCTATTTGGCAAATTGAACATAATTCACATATAAGATTTCATTTTCATCAAGTGTTCATCATGCCGACACATTTTGTCATGTGTTAGTATCCGAGGTTCATGAGCACTTCAAAATGAACCTACACACTTTGAAAATAGAAGCGGTCATACTTTCAATATAATGATTTTAGATCCATTAAGAGCATAAAACACTTAACCTCATTTTCAACGCTACAGGATCCAAGCACTACCTGAGGGATGCTAATAACTAAATATAAATTGTGCTTGCAAGTCATTTATTAACATACTTTGTTTATTGAACTCTTGACTTGGTTTACAAGCCTAAAGTTGAATTTCTGTTATTAGGACTTAATTAATAGGTTTCAGTCTCATCTCTCTAGTCGTTTTTCAGATCTCTTCTCTTATAAGGCCTTTAATAAGCGGGTCTGCCAAATTTTGATTTTATCTAACAAAATCGATATTAACCACTTCACCTTGGAACAGTTGTATTACATAGTTATGTCTCAATGCAATATATCTAGACTTATCATTATAGGTTTTATTGTATGCTTTCGACAAAGTTGTCTCACTATCACAATGCAAATAAATAGGAGGTACTGGCTTAGGCCAAATTGGAATTTCAAGTCATAAATTTTTAAGTCACGCTGCTTCTTTTCCTATTGCAGCCAAAGCAAGAAATTTTAATTCCATGGTAGAGTGAGTAATGCAGGTTTGATTTTTAGAAGTTCATGAAATAACGGCTCCCTCAAAGGTAAAAATTCAACCACTGGTAGACATAGATTCTAATTTATCAGAAATTTAGCTAGCATCATTATATCCTTTTAATATAGTGGGTTCACTATTGAAATGCAATACATAGTTTATGGTCTTTTTCAAATATTTTAATACTCTATAAATTGCATTCTAATGCATATATCCTGGATTATGAGTAAACTTACTAAGTACTCTAATAGCATAAGTAATATCTGGTCTAGTGCAATACATAGCATACATTAAATTATTAATCACTTTAGCATACTCTAATTATGCTACTGATCTAGCATTATTTTTATACAACTTAATACTCGGATCAAAAAGAGTAGAAATAGGACTAGCATTAAAGTTGTTGAACTTTTTAAGAATTTTCTCAATATAATGAGACTGAGTAAGAAAAAATGCATCATTATCCCTAATGATCTTAATGCCTAAAATGACATCTGCTATTCCCATGTCTTTCATGTCAAAGCTAACAAATAAATTTTTTTTAGTCTCTTTAATAGTTTTAATGTCAGTACCAAAGATAAGTATATCATTCACATATAAGTATATAATAACACCTCTGTTAGAAAAAAATTTATTATACACACATTTGTCTGATTCATTGAGTTTAAAACAATTTAAAAGTACAACCTTGTCAAATTCTTTATGTCATTGCTTAGGAGTCTATTTTAAACCATATAATGATTTAATTAATTTGCATACTTTATTTTCTTGATCAAGTATAACAAAACCTTCAGGTTGGTCCATGTAGATTTCTTCTTCTAATTCTCCATTTAGAAAAGCAGTTTTTACATCCATTTGGTGAATTTTAAAATGATAAATTGATGCTAAAGCCATTAATAATTTAATGGTTGATATTCTAGCTACTAGAGAACAAATGTCAAAGAAATCAATACCTTCTTTTTATTTAAATCCTTTAGTTACTAACCTAACCTTAAATTTGTCAATTGAACCGTCTATTTTTAATTTTTTTCTAAATATTCATTTACAACTTATAGCTTTTGACCATAATGGTAGATTTACTAACTTTCATGTACCATTTCCCATAATTGAATCCATTTCATCTTATATAGCCTCTTCATTAGTAGATGAATCTCCCTTTGTATGAAAAATAATAATATGTTCTTCCTTTATTTCTTCTCGTGATCATTCTACTAAGAAGAGTTATAAATCTAATCCAAATCTAAAGTTTGGATCACTCCTAGGTATCTTATTTCTTCTTAAATCCTCATTTTCAATTTCTATAGGTTGATCCAATGACTGAAAATTAATTTTTATAGATTGATCTGATTTTTGCTAAGAAGTGCTATCATTTTGATTTGACATACAAATTAATTTGTAAGTATTCTCAAGAAATTCTACATCTTTAGATAAAATAATAGTATTTTGATATTTTGAACTGTTAGACTCTACTACAAAAAATTTATAAGATTTACTGTTTATAGTATAACCTAAAATATGCATTATATTCCTCTATTACTTAATTTTGATCTTTTAGGATCACACGGTCTAACTAAAGCTCTGCACTCCTATACTTTTAAGTATTTTAGATTAGGTGCATTATTTTTTCATAATTCATAAGGAGTAATTTTAATTTTCTTATGAGGAATTCTATTAAGAATATGACAAACAATTAAAAAAGCTTTTTCTCACCAACTTTTATTTAATCTTGAGTTTGTCAATATGATATTAACCATTTCTACTAAAGTTCTATTTTTTTGTTTTGCAATTTTATTTTGTTGTGGAATATAAGGGGTTGTTACTTTGTGAATTATTTCAATATTTTCACAAAAGTCATGAAAGTCATGTGATAAATATTCACCTCCTCTATCTGATTTAAGGGACTTAATAGTTTTTTCTAGTTGATTTTCTACCTCTGTTTTATAAGACTTAAATTTTTCTAAGGCTTCATCTTTATTTCTTGGCAGATATACATAAGTATATTTAATATAGTCATCTATGAAGGTTATAAAGTATCTTTTTTCACCTTTAATTAAAGTATTTTCCATTTCACATATGTCTGAATGAATTAAATCTAGTAATCCTGAATTTTTTTCAACTCTTTGAAATGGTTTCTTAGTTATTTTGGTTTATATGCAAACTTTACATTTATTCAAGAATTAATTAGAGCATTTAGGAATTAAACCTACTTTTATCAGTGTCCATGCTTCTAAAATTCACATGACCTAATCTATTATGCCATAAAGAAAAAGAGTTAACAATATAAGCAGAAGAACTGACTTCATTATTTAAATTCATTCTGAACATGCCATCTACAACATATCTTTTTTCAACAAATGTACCCCATTTTGACACAATAAAGAAGACTGGTTGAGATAAGATTTTTATAAATTTTTGGTACATATAGTATGTTTGTGAGGGTGAGAGATTTGTCAGAAGTCAATCTAAAGATATATGTTCCTGAGCCCACTACTTTAGCAGTAGATGAATTACCCATGAAAAGATTTTTTTCATTCATTTCATTTTCATAGTTTTTAAACTGGCTTCTGTCTTTACAAACATGCCTAGTGGCCCTAGAATCAAGCCACCAACTTTGGTTATCACCCACAAAAAAAATCTCATAAATCATAGCAACAAAATTATCTTCAGTCATATGTGCTTCAGGACCTTTTTTATTGTTGGGTTTTGAATAAGAACTATACTTCCTTTTAAGAAGTCTACATTCTCTTAAGTGGCCTATCTTTTTGTAATGAAAGCAAGGTCCTTTACGCTTTTTAAAAAAAAATTTGTTGGCATTTAAGTTGAACCTTTTAGAGAATTTATTATTGTTAACTACCACCTTTTCTTGACTTTCCACCACATGGGCTTTAGAATGATATTGTTCTTCTTTCTTTTCTCTCAATTTAGAAGCTTCATCAATTCTAAGATTTAACGGAAGATCATCTAAAGTCTTTTTTTCTTTCATTTGCTTCAAATTCTTATGATGGTTATTTTAGCTAGGAGGCAGTTTTGCAATAATAAAACCAACTATAATTGACTCATCCATCTTGCTACCCTCATTCTTTAATTGATTGACGATATACTGAATATTATTAACTTAGTCAAGGATTGGTTTATCGTCAATCATGGAATAATCTAAAAATTGACTTACAAGATATTTCTTAATGCTGACATCTTCAGTATTTAATTTGTCTTGAAGTGCATTCCAAATTTATTTTGTTGTAGTCACATTTTCGTAGATGTTGAAAAGGATATCTGAAAATGAGTCAATGATGTGTCTTCTTCAAATGTAGTTGTCAAGTTCTCACTTTATTCTTCTACGACATTCTTATAAAGTCTCGTCCTCCCTTTCTTCAGGCTTTAGAGTAGTGAGAACATAGATGACTCCAATTCGAGTGAGGTAGAGATGAAGTTGTTGCTGGCATTTTTTGAAGTTGGTGCTATTGTAGCTGTTCAACTTTGATATTTCAGGTTTAACAAGTGGAATGTTAAATGATAAGTGGGTCATTGTATTCATGATGAGATAATTGCCTAAATATTGTTAGAATAAAAAATAAAGAGAATAGAGGGGCAACAAAAATAAATAAATAAAATAAAATATAAATACCTAGTTTGCAAAAGGTACATTACAGAGTCACTATCCTTTAGGCAATTATGCATCATACACAGCTGCTTTAGGATATTTGTAGTTGCCCCTAGAATGCAATTTATAAACCTAAACATCAAAGAGAGAAAGCAGCTTCCTGATTAGTCACCGAACAACTTAATAACAGTAAAATGTCTTATCTTGTTTGGATGAAAGATGTAAGTGATAGATTATTTGAAACTTGAAGGATGGGAGTGATGAATTGGTTAGAGCTTTCTTAGAGAGGAATGAGTGGAAAGAAGATGATTTTATCCTTTGGTATTTCATGCTTTTATAGTTGCAGGAATGCATAAGTTGTGGAAGGTGTGCTGAATAGGATGTTGGAATCGTTTAGCATTTGATCCAGGCAGTCTTACCACGTGAATATTCAATATTTACACCACGTATACTTCAAGTCATTGAATAAGAATAGCTTTTGAATTACTCAAAGTGACGTGCCATTCTCTCTCTAAAATTTTCAATCCACTCGTACAATAACTCCTCATGTACTGCCACGTTTCCACTTCCATAAATTTAGAAAATTCTAACAGCCCGATCAGGAGGATTTTATTTTATTTACTTATTTTTAAAGCCTGCAAGATGTTCTCCGATCCCAGCAGATGCTGATAAATACATGGCTGCCCATGTGTATATAGCTAACTTTCTTACATTCTTAATATTGCCTTAGGGACTTTCTGGCCTATGCAGATGTTTCTGAGTACTCTAAATTATTTTTACTAGCATCTCCACCTTTGATGAATAGTAGAAGTGTATCTAAAAATTTTGTTAAAATGTAAAATAGAGGAATATAAATAAATCACTAGACCTTATGCCTGTATATTTTATTTTATCGATCAGGGCTATTCATGGTAATTCAATCATCTACTTAACTTATAAATAATCCAAGTCGTCATCACCATCACTGTATTAAACAAAAGGGGTTACGATCCAGCATTACGAGCAGTACGAATTGAGATATATAGATTGAACAATGTGATGATTAGATGCCATGCATCACTAAAACCAATAGTTTAAAGAGTTAGGCTTTGTAGAGAGGCAGGCAGCCTTGTAAGATGCATTCGGTGAATGTCACTGTTACAATAATGCTGCAATGTTACATGTGAGTATGTTTGAATGCTTGATAAAAAAGAGAAAAAGGGATGTAAAAGCAATATTTAAAAAAGAGAAGTGAGAGGTAATAACGTTAATCATAAGTAAATAATATAAAATAGATAAAACTGACAACAGAAAAAATATAGTTAGTAATAAAAATGTAAAAAATGATTAAAATTAGATTATTGAGGGTAAGTAAAGTTAGTAAATATTGCATCATGATAAAAGAGAGAAAGTGGAGGAAGGAAACCTAACCCCTTCCCCCTTTCCCCTTCCATTTATCACATATGTTGAAATTTTATGTATCGTTTGTCTTTCTTAAAAATATCAATGATTAGAAATAAAATTTATTTAAAATTTAAAAGGTAAATAAATAAATCTTTATATTTTTTGGAAAAATGCCTTTAAAAAATTAAAATATTGGTAAATATAGATAACATTATGCAATAGCTCTATTTAGATTTGCCTTTTCAATAAGATTTTTTTAGGAAAATAATCTTTTGAAAATTTATAAGAAGAAATTTTTACTTTTTATAGATATTTTGATATTGTTATTTATAATAATACTACCCTTATGTCTAACAAGTAAATTAAAAGTAATTTAGATACTTTTGTCTTAATAACTTAGTGATGAAATAGAAAATCTTAGAGGATAATTTTATGAAAATATTGTTTAGACAAAGCTTACCATTCACCATGATGATTCAACTTTCTTAAAAGCTAGTTATCATTGACTTAGATGATATTTGGTAATCTTCAATTAATAATAATTCCTTTGTAGCCGTTTATTTTGGAAAATCTTTAGAAGCTTTGGCCCCATTTGAACCTCTGACTTTTCACGCATGCACTTAAAATATAAACCATTATAATAATGAAAAATTAGTTGCTATTATTTTTATCTTTTGTCATGGTGCAACACTACATAACTTTTAGTAAATTTAGAGGAATTATAAAAGATACTTTTTTGTATAAACAAAGACTTCTTATAAGCTGTCTATTGTAATGTATATGTTTCTTGTTATAAAGCATAAATATTTTCTCGTACAACAACTCTCTACATTTCTTTATTTATAAAACAGTTCCTTTGAAATCAAATATTATTAAAATTTCTTCATTAGTCAATCTTTGATTGAAAAGCATTCACCTTATTAAAGAAAGATTGTCAAACAACTTATATTAGGAAGCTCATTTAGTGGAAGATACTTCCTATAAAGATTTTCTTAAAAACATCGTTTTTAAAAATTCTATCTACAAAAGCAACCCCAAAACATTGTCTTAGAAGCCACTTGTTGTAATAAACTGCTTTGTTAAAAGTAGCGAATCATATTTTCTAGGCATTCTAAAATTTGGAAAGTACTTACAAGTCAATTTCACAAGAAGAGAAAGCTGCCTCAAATGCATATTTTATATTTAAAAGTAGATGATGCATTAACTTGGGTTTTGTTTCATAAAAGGGAAAAATATGGGGAAGAACATACAGTCAATAATTCAAGTTATGTTCAATGAAAATAATGAAGAAAGGTGATTAGTTTTCTTGGCCTTTGTCAACTGCTCTACTTTCAACTAATTTATGTGAAAACGAATTTCCCCTTCTATTCGATTCCATTGATTAATCGACAAGAGGCCAACAGCCATTTATATTTTCAAAGCTTCCTGTGAAATGATTGAAATAAATAACTTTTATTGATAGGAAAACGTTGTGTCAATTGCTTTCCTGGAGATGCTGACGACAGTATGTGTCAAATACCTAAAATTTTATATGAAATGATTTTAAAAATATTCAATAATTTTAAAGGCAGTTTCCACGCTAGGTTCAAGAATAGCCTAATCAGTCCAAGAGGTGGGCCGCGTCATAAAACAGTCATTGATTCCAATTTTTTCCTATGCGTCCTTGTAATATGGTTATGGCGTCGTGCTTTTAATGGTTGGGATGACTGTGGGCCCGTGACAGAAAAGCATATGGGCACATTAGTTTAAGGGGAATTACGGAATTTTAGGCTGGGTGTACGTATCATATGTAGAATACGTTTAAAAAAGAAGAAACGAGGGAGGAAATGCGAGGAGTTGGCTTAATTTAAGAAAGGGGTGGAGGATGATTAGATTCGGAATCGAGAAGGGGTTGGGAACGATGATTGCACACGACATTCTCTTCGGATGCTGCATGTGTTGAGAATCCTACTCCCATCATCCCCTCCATGCCTCCCTTTCCTTATTATATTCTCATTGCCTTAAACTACTCTCTCTCTCTCTCTCTCTCTCTCTCTCTCTCTCTCTCTCTCTCTCTCTCTCTCTCTCTCTCTCTCTCTCT